>APFE030343176.1:0-83873 GCA_000404065.3 Pinus taeda
CTTTCCCCTCCTCCTCCTCATCCTCCTCCCCCATTTGTCTTCCCCCTCCTCCTCCTCATCCTCCTCCCCCATTAGTATTCCCCCTCCTCCTCCTCCTCCTCCCCTATTCCTATTCACACTGTCTCCCTATCCACACCCTCATCCCCATCTCCCTCCTCACCCTTCCCCTCAGCCCCTCTTCATCATCCTACACCTCCTCCCACACCACCACCCCTTACTCCTACCACTCCCCTTCATCTACCACCACCACCTCCTCCCCGAATCCTCCTCATCACCACTCTCCACCTCCTCCCCTACCTCCTCCACCTCCTTCTCATCCCCTTACCTCTCTTCCTCACTCCCCTCCACCTCTTCCTTCTCCCCCCATCCCCTACCTCTATCTCCCCCGCTTTGTCCCACTCCTCCCACCTCCACCTCATTCCCTTCCCCTCCTCCTCCTCCCCTGTTTTTCTTCCCCTTACTCCCCTTTTGCCTTGCGCTCCTCCTCCTTCACTTCCTCCTCAAATTCCCCATCGTGCCCCTTATTCTCTTCCTCCCTTGACTCCTCCAACTTCCCCTCCCCCTTGCTCCACCCTCCTCCACCTCTTCACCCTCTGTCTCTTCCACCTATTCCCCCTTCCCCCCTCATCTCCCTCCCCCTCCTACTCCCCCCGCCTCTTCCTCCATTGCCACCTCCCCTACCTGCCTCCGCTGCCTCTCCCACCGCCTTCTCCCTATCCCTCCCCCACTACCTACTGCTCCTCCTCTTCCTCCCACTACCCCTACCCCTCACCCCTCTACACCTCCTCCCCCACCGCATATTTCTCCTCCCCTTCCTTCGGCTCCACCTCTTCACCCTCCTCTCCTTCTACCTCCCCCTCCTCCTCTTCCCACTCACCCCTCCTATCCCTCTTACACCTGTGCCACTTCTACCTCTTCCTCCTCCCCCAACTACTCTTATGCCTACAACTCCATCCCCTCCCACCTCATCCTCATCCTCTTCCTCAGCCCCCGCACTCCTCCTCCTACCCCACCACTTCCTCACTTCGCCTACCTCCACCTAGGCCTCCTTTGGCTCCTCTTCCTCCCTCTTTGCCTTCTCTCCGCCTCCCTCAACTCTACTTTCACCTCTCCCCCATCTCCTCCACCTGCTCCTTCCAATCCCTCCCACACTCCTCCCCCTCCTTAGCTTCACCATCTTCCCCTTCCAACTCCTCCCCCGTCGACTCCCCCTCCTCCTCCTCCTATTCCCCCCACCTCTGCCTCTTTCCCCTCTTCCCCCTCCTATCCTCCCCCCGCTCTTCTTCTTCCTCTGCCTCCACCCCATCCTCCTCCTCCCCCTCATCACCCTTTTTTCCCTCTCCTCTCGCTCCCCCTCCTCTACCCCTTATACGACCCTCTACTTTCACTTCTGCCTCCTCCCCCTTTGCCTAGGGCTCCTCCACCTCCTCTCCCCCACTTTACCTCCTCCACCTACCCCTTTTCCCTCTCCTCCACTTCCTCCACCTAACAACCACTACCTCCTCCTATTATTTTTCTTGTTCCTCCTCTTCCACCTCTACCTCCTTCTCCTCCTCCCCCTCTCTCCTTCCCTTTCTCCTCCTAAAACAACCCCTTCTCCTCCTCACTTCCCCTCTCACTCTCCTGTTGTACCACCACCATCCTACCCTCCTTCTCCCAATTTTGGTTTCCCTCACCCCAACACCTCCTCCGCACTCTACCCTCTACCCCTAAGCCTCTTCCTTCTCTCCCTCCCACTCATACACCACCTTCATATCCTACCCACCACCACCTCCTCCTTCTCCTCCTCCTCCTTGTCCATTTCCTTTTCCTTGGCCTTCCACTTCTCCCCTCACCTCCACCACCTTATCTCCTCCCATTATCCTCTTTCTCCTCCAAGTGGCCTTACAAGTCTCTCTAACATGCCTCCCCAACCCCCCTTCTACCTCTTCCTCCTCCTATTATTCCTCCCCCTATCTCCCCTCATGCACTTGACCACCTTTGGAAAACCTCCTCCTCCTCTATTCCCCACATTCCTTCTCCTGCTCATCCTACTATGCCGCATTCACCTCCAACTCCAACCCCTCCCATCCTCCTCCTCCTCTACCTCCCTCTCTCTACCCTACCCTCATCCCCCTCCGCATCATCCTCCACCTCGTCTTGTGCTACCACCCCCTCCCTCTCCTACTCGTGCCTCTACCCCTCATTCGCCCCCTGCCTCCTCTTCCCCACCTCCTGCTCATCCCCATCCCCATATTCGTTGTCCCTCTCTGCCGTACATGCTACCTCCCACTCCTCCCTCTCCACCTCATTCCCTTCCTCCCTCGGCCCCTCCTCCTACTCCCTTTCTACCTCGCCATCCTCCCCCTCCTCCTTCTATTCCCTTACCTCTTCCACATCCCAATCCTCTCACTCCTCTCCCTCTCCCTCCTCCACCTCTTCCCCCTCTGCCACTTCCACCTATTCCCCCTCCTTCTGCTAGTACTTATTTGCCTCCTCATCTTCCTCCTCCACCTACTCCTCTCCCTTTCTCGGTGCTTACTACTCCTCCCCCCTTGCCCTACTCTCTTCCTGCATTGCCTCTTCCTCTTCCGACTCCTTCACAATAGTGTCCTCTGGGATCGCAACTATAATTGAGTATGGGAACTTCTTAATATTTGTTTTTCAATTCCCTGTTTCCTTTGAGTGTTTAGAAAGCTAACAAGGCAAAAAGAAAGAATTTGAGCTCTGAAGTGTAATTGAATTCTTAAATAAAGATAAAAGTTTATAGGAGTTTTTAATATTAGATTTTTAAATATGGATTAATTATTATATTAATTTAGAAAGATTTTAAAACTATGAATGAATTCTAGATTAAACTTTTCCTTAAGAAAAATTAAAATTAGGGATAAATTTTAAATTTAAATTTTGAGTTTTAAAAATAAGTTAAATTTTGGAGGGAAAAGTGAACGAGTTTAATTTCAGTGAATTGTAATTTTAAAATTGTGTATATTAATTAAAATTAATACAAATTATTTATATTTTAAAAATAATGTGAAGAAAATAAATAAAAATTGTTGTTCTTAGATAAAAAAAAATTATATATGCTTACTTAAGATGTATACTCAATAATTTTTTTGTAATTGAAACTTTTTTATTGGAATTTTTATAGCATTGTATCATATCCAAATTCGGAACTTGGTAAGTATAACATTCCATAGTTGAAAAAGCTATTATCCATAAATGTTATCCATCACAAGAAGGAATTATGGGGAAAATATGTCATTCCCCTAGGGTAGAGAATTGCCATTACAGGTGCTTCATCTTCCTGTGGATGAGAGATTACATGTCCTCACATATTGAATCACGTGAAATGAGATTTATGTATATTTATATGCTCATACTACAAGATTTAAGTTTGAGTATACATTGACGCTATACGGCAAAGGAAAATATTTGTAATAAAATTAAATTTATAAAACTAAATTTAATAAAAAGTCAAGTGAAAATTGTAATTAAGTTGCATTGTAAATATTTGTAATAAAATTAAATTTATAAAACTAAATTTAATAAAAAGTAAAGTGAAAATTGTAATTAAGTTGCATTGTAGAGGAGAGTTAAATTAGAAATAAAGGTAAGTTTTTTATTTTGATAAACGAAGGCGAGCTAAATTCATGTAAAAAATTGTGTTGCTAGTCTATTAACTCCAATTGTGTTGCTAGTAGATTAACTCCACAAGTAAAGTTAAGTTGATTGAAATAGAAACAAATTTTAATTCAACATGTAAATATACGACTATTGATGGATTGATTAAAATAACAAAAATTTAATTGAATACAGATAGAGAGTTAATTAGACAAAAATACAATAAGCACTTAAAAACGGATTAAACTCGTCAAGTTGATGGGGAACATGTTATACAAAAAACTCATTAAACTGGTCAAGTTGATGGGAAACATGATATACCAGTTCAATTATTAAAAATGTATGTAAAAACCACTATTCATAAAATATCAAATCTACTTGCGACGGAAAATTCATTCTCGGTCAATAAGAATGAAAGGTATCACATTTACATACTCGTAACTCATAAGATGACATGAGCACGTAGTTAAACCTGCAACATTTGCAATCAAATTGATAGAGAGGAATGATATATATAAATTGAACTTGATGCCATGGCAGAGCCTAAAATCATACCATATACATAAAATTGCATGCCATCCATGTATACAGTTATTAATCTCCATAAACTCAAAAATTGTAAATCCTCTTTTCTTCTATTCACACACAACCATCACTAACCCATAGATCAAAACATATTTAAACCATAGATTTACTCGCTCACTCAGACTCAAACTGACATCCAAATCAGCTAGACATCCAAGCACACATACTAAAATGCTCCGGATCGATTTCCTCACTTCATTCAAGTGGTATATTCCCAACCCTACCGGACATATGTACTTCCCACGTTTCATGGAATCCAAGTTTTCATAGTTTCCCTAATATAAACGCATTGGTCATTGGATACGCTTTTTTCGGGGAATATAACAAACGCACGGGGCATTGGCGGTGTGGAATATGCTTTTTTCAGGGAATATAACAAACTTGACTTATAGCAAACGCACGGGGCATCGTTGGAGTGGAATATGCGGCTTTCATGGTCGGAAATAACAAACTATAGGCGTGACATCGTCGGAGTGGAATATGCCGCTTTCTTTATCAGAAATAACAAACTACAGGCGTGGCATCGTTGGACTGCATTATGCGGCTTTCTTTGTCAGGAATAACAAACTACAGGCGTGGCATCGTTGGAGTGGAATATGCGGCTTTCTTTGTCAGAAATAACAAACTACAGGTGTGACATCGTTGGAGTGGAATATGCCGCTTTCTTTGTCGGAAATAACAGACTACAGGCGCCCATGACTTGGCATAGATTTAGGCGCGCACGACTTGGCATATATTTGTTTGAACGTTTGATGAACACTTCTTGGCATAAATGTGTCTGAACATAAATGTGTTTGAACGTGGGATGAACTCCAAGCGCCCACTACTCACATTACTTGTCACACGGGAGCCATGGAGCCATAAATACCATGTTCATACTGGGTATCTAATTCAGGATTAATAATATTATCCTCTAATAAATAAAAAAGACATATGGATTAATAGTATTTTTAATTAATAGTAAAAATATAATTAATTTACATCTTTTTCTAAATATTTTTAGATTAGAAAAAATTCAATGATACATTATACATTAGAAAAATTGAATGATACATTATTTAAATAAATTATTTATCTCAAAGTTCTCGACAAACCTAATTTTGTTGAATATTTTTATGAGAGTTGCAAAACCCCAGCCCTTTCGAAAACTCGAGTTACTTAATCTTTGCGGGCTTGTTTAGCTGCAATATAGTAGTTGTGGGATTACAATAATGAGAGAAAATATATGGAAGCATCCACTAGGTTTCCCAATAATATTTTTATTTTAAAATACATATCTTAATATATGCATCTTTGAGTTCACTAATTATAATAAATTTATTGTTAGATATTCCTATTTATTGCACTATACATTAGCTCCCACTAATGGTTTTCGTTCTTTAATGTAACCTCTGATCACTATGACCACTATAATATCTAATGCAATATGTTTCCCTTAACCAAAAGCCATTATGAATGCCAAAAAACTAAGATGTCCCATGACTTATATAAGCTTTTAGAGAATTACAAACCCTTCCACAATGCGGCCTCTGACCACTATTATTATTAACAAAAAATGAGATTGATTAATTGATAGTCCTTAACATACTAACTCTGAAATTAGGTAAACCATAGTACACTATGATCTTTAACACAATGAATTCCAGAAACTATGCCCCCTAGTAGGATAAAGACATTGTATCTCCTAAAAGGTCACACCATGCATAAAATTTAATACTTAGCACATTAAATATAACTTATATATACTTAAAGTGGCTTAACATAGTGAAGGTAACCGTGAATCAAGTGTAGCTCCTTCAAATTAAATTCCATGAGAAGGGAATATAAAAAAAGTTCAGTATTTTGTATCTGATATTAATTGCAAGAGCATTTTACGGGAGTCAATCTATCGTAATGATATTGATGATTACTCATAATTATCGAATTGGATGATACGATAATGACCTATATTTTGTAGATCATTTGAGGCCTTAATGTTGGTGTGTCAAGCCCATTTCACCTATTATGCTTATGCTTTCAAAACCTTAATTGTATGTATCTCAGATTTTATAAAACAATATGATCTTTTCCACTTTATCCCTCGATGCACTAAAATTAACAAAGTATAGATATGTTTTTCTAAATTTAATTACATGTATTTCAATGTCAATTGGATTCTACGAAAACACCAAAACAAGTGTCTTCCATAAGGTGCCCATTATCATTATCATTAGTTTTGTCCTATTTCCGCGTAGAAATCTGAATTATCCTATGGATAAGTTCTAGTTGTAGTTTTAGTGTATCTAGAAATACCAAATGTCTTGCAAAAGGTACCCATTATGATTATCATTAGTTTCATCCTATTTCCATTTAGAAATCTGAATTATACTATGGCTAAATTCCAATTGTAGTTTTAGTATATCTAGAAAGACTAGCCAGATTCACTAAAGTAGCTGTGTTGAAGATTTTTCTTACATTATTTGTTTATCATTCACTTTTTCAACATATGTCACAATTTTAACTTGTGTAAAGTATTTTTATCTTACTTAAAAAGAGAATTAGAGTATGGAAGATATCAACCAATAACAATAGCCCAAAAGAGAAATTACCTCATTCAAAAGAGAATAAACTAATAAAAGGATAATAGAAGCAGTGATATTCTTATCATATGAGAAGGTAATGGAGACATATATTGATATCTTAACTATCATAAAATTGGTAAGGGTATCTTCTATAACGTCCCTCTCTAAATTTGGAGTAAACATATTGTCCTACATATTTTGTTAGAAACTATTAAATGATAGAAGTTATTGTAGGAGATAGAGTCATTAACTGATGCAAAAACATCCAATAAATTTCTCTGATGAGGTTGCAACCTGTTAACCATAGATGTTAGAGTTTTTTCATATTTCCTAGCTTAAAAGGCATGGATCCAGCAAGAAAATTAGAGGTTAAGTTAAATTGTGAAAAATGCTAAAGATTTCCTAAAAAGGAAGGAATTGTAGCATTGGAAAAATTGGAGAAAATATTTAAGACTTGCAACATTTGTAGTTGGTTGAAGGCAGGCACTGAACTGTTGAAGTTATTTGTGGAGAGATCTAGATGCTTATGTCTTGAAAGCTAAAACATAATATCTGAGTGTATGAGTCAACCATGGATAATATTGTGTGATAAACCAAAATACTATAGGCTAATGCATCTTCCCAAGTCCACAAGGCTACTACTTGAATCATTGATGTAATTTCAAATGTATGTGTTAATTTTAATTCGAGTGAGGCAGGCGAAGATGACACTCTACTATTTGCTGGAGTGAGTAATATCTTCCCAACCCAACCTGATAGTAGGAAATGTTTTTTGTAATTATTTTCCTACCACTCATAGACATGCCCTGAGTTACTTATTGTTTCCAAATTTTCATTAAGCAGTTGCAAAAAATATTGTTTTCAAATTTCCATTAACAATTTTGTCTGCACCATTGTGATTGCCATGAGAAACCATTCAGGCTAACATGTAAGATTTCACTTGAGTTAAATCTTCACTTCTCATTAGATATTTATCTAATTTAATTCATAATTTAATATTATTGTATTTGTCTCCAAATATTCACTAAGTTGCAACCAAGAATATGATTTTCGAATTTTTATTAACAATTATGTATCATATGCATGCACCATTATCTATGCTAGGTAGAAAGGTTGAATGCTATATTAGTTAAGAATTGTCTTTGCTAGAAGCCGAAGTCAACTCATTTTGTGCATAGTTATCCATCATAATCTTTTCAAGAAATATAATACAGAATATTATGTTGACAACATTGAGAAGAAATCTTAATTGCTACACGTAAGTATTTAATGTACTAAATTAAAATATCATTAACGTTTGAATTAGTGAGGCTCAGGGAGGTGGATGCCACCCATTCGACCTTAATTATAATTAATGTTGGGTGGCATGGTAGCCCGCAAGCATGCAAGCACATGTGAATTTATGCTAATTAATGAAAGGAATTTTTATTACTTGCAACATGATGATGGAGGCGGTAGTAGCGACATTGGATCAAGCATGGCACTTGTGGGTTTACGTGCTCGAACTAGGTATCAACTAAGTATTAATATGGGAAATATTACATACTGCAATGGCTTCAAGGAGGTTTTACAATGCTCAAGTTTCCATGGTACAAGGTAAGTCTAGGATGACTCCAAGTTTTTCCAATAAAATCACACCTTTAGCACTTTTACAAGAATTTTCCTTGTGGATTTACAACACTAACTGGTAAAAAAAATAGTGCTCTTGGTCACTTGCTACACACTAGAGAAACAATGAGATGTGCTAGGGTGACTACTACATAAAGGGGTATGTAAATTATTTATACATCACTAAGGTAAGTTCAATATTTATTTATTGTTGTCATGAACTCTATGTTAGTCTTTATGGGGACTAGAAACTACCATAGTTCACGAGTCTTGTCCTTATTCTTAATTAACCATAGACATTAGCTATTTCATTTTCTTGATCGACATTATGGTTATTTATAAGGTTTTGGTTTAGTATTGGGTATACTTTATGGTGATGGGGCCAATTTTGTTAGTTGGTGGACTAGAATGCATAGGTTGGTCTAGTTACACTGCATTCTCCTTGTGTTGGAAGGATGCCAATTTTTTGGTGGTTTGATGGAGGGTTGGGTGTGCCTCCATAGAGAGAGAAGGCATGATTAACATCTCAACTTGTGAATTTTAGCTCTCATCCCATGTATAGGTATAGGAGGTACATAATTAGGTTCCTGGGGTATTCTATCTAGGTGTATTGATGCTTATTGTTATGGAAATAGCTTTTTGGTTTGCAGGAAATATTGTGATATAGCTTGGAGTGAAATGCCTCATCAATGAGGTAGTACTAGAAGTGTAATTCTAGAGAGGGGTGAATAGAAAAGGCACATTGTAGGAGATTTAGGCCATGGCGAGGCCTTAGAGCCCACTCTAGCCCACACACATGGAATCAGTGACTTAGTTTCTCCCAAGGAAATTGGCTATCTTTCTTGGTAATTACCTAGTGGCAAATAAATATGGTATGTGTGAGGATGGTAGGATTTTGGAAAATTGTATAAATCAATGTAATATTATGATATAATGGAGGCCCTTAGATTCAAAAAAAAATAAAGAAATATCTATAACCATGCAAGGGAGATCATTGTTTTATAAAGAATGATAGATATGGAAAATTTTAATGAGTAAACATCTGAATGGAATGGTACAAATAGGGGGATAAATTTGTTACAAACATTCATGAGATTAGAGAATTATAACAAAGTAAATGATGAACGGTTTTCTATCATTTTTTACTTGGAATTTGTGTTAGTATAAAGAAAAATTCATAAGTAAATTATTCTATTATTATATATGTGTGTGTGTGTGTGTGTGTGTGGATTGATTTTTTATGTGTAACCGAGTGTAAGATTGGTATAACATATTTCAAGAAAGATGCATTCTCAATATATAATTTATATTTCCACAAAAAAATCATATATATATTTTTATAAAGGTAATGGATACAATTGGATTAAAATTTTTAAATAAATTTTAATGAATACACAATAATTTAAACAAAACTCCTACAATTACATTAAATTTCTCATAAAAAATTATAAATTAAGTTTATGTTTTTAAGGTCTTTTTATTTAAATAATTCTTGAGACTAAACTTGTTATTTTGGAAGCTTAGAAAAATACGACACTAAAAAAAAGCACTTTTTCCTTTCCCTTTTAAGAAACCAATATATCAACTAACAAACATATATCATATATAGGAACCAAACAATTTATAGTTTCATTTATTAGAAGTTATTAATCACTAAAGTATGGATAAATGCAACAATAAAGATAGAGGAGATTAACAACATTTCAATTATTTTTTATAACAACATCCCAAAAGATAATATCAATAAATTGAATTACATATTAAATTGTATTGTTCGCATGACTGGTGCTCTAAATCCTTGTATAAGGGATATGTGTAGGTATTATGACCATTTATGTCTCTGTTTGAAACATATTTGGTCTATCCCTTAGCTACATATGAGATGATTTCACTCCATGACTTGTAACACTAATATGCACAGTTTCATATTCATATAGCTATGGACAAAAAAAAGATATACCATAATTGAAAATGTAGAAAATCCTCATTGAGATATAGAGAAGTTATTAAAAATTACCTGGTGAGCTAGTAACTTGTTAACTAGTGCTTTCATGTCTACTACTATGCTTGATTTACCAAGAATAATGAAAACACAATTTTACGAGCGGTGTTGAACTTCTTTGAAATTGTAGATCTTTGAACTTAGTGACCACTAATTATTTATTGTCACAAGATATCCACCAGCTAGCAACAAATGTTTTACGGGGACATAGTATACCAATCATATATCTATCTATATTAGATAAAAGAAGAGAGGGATGATTAGAGAGGAAACATGCATCTTGGTCAAGATTGTGCGATGTAATGATTCGTTGAGGTAATAAAATTTAATTGTTACTTTGTTTTTTTAAACTAGCCATAAATCTAGTGTAGTCGAAATATCGACTTAAAAAGTAAATTGTAACCCTCTTTTTAAAGGATGAATTTTGTGTTTAGATATATTTTTATTAGTACAAAAATATATAATACCAAACATTTCTTTTTTTTTATGCATCTTCTCTGAAACAATCAACATTCAACATTTACATTTTCAATGTTTTTTATGAATCTGAGTTAAAGAAAATATTTTATTACTTATTTATGTTGTTATTTTAACTATAATTTTTATCATTTAATCTAATCCAAAAGTCATGAATATTGAAGGAATTATAATTTTAAAATAATAAAATACAAATTTAAAATTTTTATCAATGTTTTTGAAGACTAAACAGTATTATCTAAAATTTCGTAATAGTTTTTGCATTTTGATCACCATTTAATCTGGCAGGGAAATGAAATACGAGGAACATTACTTTCTATGTATTAGGATTATTAATATTATTTATATGAGGTTATGTGATTTACAATTGTGTTCAACAACCTTAACATTATCATGTCATATAAATTAACTTTAAATGTTAGGAGACATCAATTCATTCTTTATAAGAAACCATACTTTCCTTATAATACATGTGTTGTGCTATAAAAACTATCATAGATCAATCTTAATTGAAACCTATTAAGTGGATAGAGTGATAATATCCTCCAAGTTGCAAACCTTTCTTTAATTTTTTCACTCACAAAAGTGGTATCATCTTGAAATATTTGATCCCTCTTAGTACTTGATAGATATAGAGTAAATATAGATCTAGGTTGGTTCACCTCCATAATAAATTAACTTGTCTTATCTATAAAGTTTTGGTGGAAAGAAAATACAACAAAGTTGTTCAAAAAACCAAATTGCAAAACCAATGTTAAATTTCAACAACAAACTCTTCATGGAAAGAGAATCGATATCATTAACAAATATTTGTAATATATTAATTTTAAAATATATAAGTAAATATCACTCAATGTCAGATCTTCAAGGGTTCTTTACAAAAATGTCCTAAATATGTTTCCCAATCTCATTATGGAAAAAATAAATAACTAGAAAATGATTCCTTCAAATATTCCTCCACAAACTCACACATGTTCAGTGAGATAATTTTACTAAAAATAAACCAAATGAAACCTTGATTTAAAATAAATAAGTTTCTAAGAAAATGTTCACACAATAGTCATTTCATGGTGTATAAGCATATATATGACCTACAAAGTCATTAACCAAGTTAGACCATTCCTTTTTCAAACACTCATACATATTCAACCACATAAATTTACATAAAATAGATCAAACGACACTCAGACAAAGTAAGTTTTTTAATATAAAAAAACTATATACCTCCCAATAGGACAATGTTTCCTACACAAAGAAAAATTTAAAAACAACATTATTTATAAACAAAAAATTTAAATAGACCCCTATTTTTTCCCTTTCTAATTTTAAATTATTAACAATCAATTTAAACAAAGTAAAATCATACCATAATATATAGAAGAGTTTCCTGTTGTACTCATACATTCTATGAAAATAAAATAATAGGAAGTAATTCACAATAAAAATAAATTCCACAAACACTAGAATTAAAGACAAATGAATCAAATGAAATGCCACATTTTTTTTCTTCTCATTTAAATTTTTTCAAGAATGATTTGAAACAAAGTAGAGCCCCTTGTTCTCTTCCTTATTCATAAAAATTAGACGTGGAAAACAAAAGAAAATTTAAAGCTTCAAAAAACCCAAACTTTAACCTTACATTGGAATGATTTGAGCATAAATTCATGGTTCTCTCCATGGGAGTTAGGCCATATAAATTCATGAGGAAAGATGAGATATGCTAGCTCAAAAATCCAATTTGCAATAAATGAGAATGAGAATATTACTTTAGATAATAAATAAACCAGAATGTGTATGAATAGATAGTGAAAGAAGGTTGAAGGTCGCAAATAGGCCCTCCACCATTCCATCCCTTTGTCGCCCTATCTCTCTCTTCCTCTCTATTACTCTTCCTCTCTCTCACTCCTCCTATCCCTCTCTCACAGTGTCTCTAAATATCTCTCTATGATTGTTACTATGGATTTCTCTCTCTCTCTCTCTCTCTCTATCAATCTCTCACCCTCTTATTCCTTGTCTTAACGTCTCTCTTCTGCACTCTCCTTCTCTCTCTTCCCCCCCTCTCTCTTTCTCTCTCTCTCTCTCCTTCCTCCTCCCTCTCCCCGTCTCCCTCTCTCTCTTCCCCTCTTTACCTTTCCTTCTCTCTCTCACTCCCATTCTTCTTCCTTCTCCCTTTGCCCCTCTCCCTCTCTCTCTTTCCCTCTCTCTCTTTGTCTCTCCCTCTCTCCCTCTCCCTCTCTCTCACTTGTTTTCTATTACTTGATCTCCCTCCCTCTCTCTCTCTTTCTCTCCCACTTTCCTATCTCACTTTCTCACCCTCGCTCTTACTATCTCCCTCTCTCACTGTCTCCCTATCTTGCTCTTTCTCACTCTCAGAATATATCTCTCACACAATATTTTTGACATTATTTCCTTCTCACTCTCTCTCTGTAAATATCTTCGCCTCTCTCTGTAAATAGCAAAAATGAATTATTGTAACATAGGAGGCCTAGATCAAGGATTATTGTAACATAGGAGGCCTAGATCATCGAAACAGATAAAGAAGTAAGGTCAACTCTCAAGGAAAAATTGGAGAAGAGTGAGTCATGTCAAGGCCATTACAATAGCTTCATGAAAATCTAAACACACAGATGCATATGCGTTAAGGCCTTTAAGAATACGTTCAACCCATACAAGCAATTATAGTTGTAGTCTGTATAAGCTCTACACAAGCTATTTTATTGGCTATTTAGCTTTGTTATAAGGACAAGCTTTTGCACATTTTGATTTTGTGTCTTTGCTTTTTCTGTTAAGGCTCAACTTTTTTCCTTTCTTGATTTTCTAGTGCTTTGTATTTCTTTTTCTGGTTCATCTGCTTTTTTTGGACTCTTTTTGTTTTTGTTTTTTAGTTTTTTTTCTTTTTTCTTTAAATTATAGTTATAACTATAATAATATATATAATATATATATATATATATATATATATATATATATATATATAATATTAATATATATATTTAGATATAATCATTTTTTTTAATGTAGATGTAATCAATATAATTTTTTCTTTATTGATTAGATATTTCAATATTTTGTCTTAACTTTTTTTTTAGTTCATTTACTTTTTATGTTTTATAAATTAACATTAGTCTCTATTTATCAAATATCAAGAAAATAAGTAAAATATATGTTTCAAATATATATAAAAAATTACAACTTAACATAAAACTACAACTTAACTAGTATATTAATCATTATTATTATTTAATCTATGTTATTATTATATTAACAATTTTAATTTTTTGTATTGAAGTTTTTCATTTTCAATTTTTATGTTCATCTAATTGGACAATTTAATCATTTTTTTAATTAATTATTTTGATATGATAGTTTAAATTGAAAGATGCTTGTATATCCAGTCTTTTCCACTATATCAACTAATGGAATTATAACTCTTTAACATTTTGCATATTTAAATCATTTTTTTTAACCTTGTTTAAAATAATTTTTTACCAAATGATGATTAAAAATTTAATGTGCCTATTACTTATCGCCGTGTATAAAAATTACATAAAAATGAAAACGTGTATCAAGACTACAAAAAAATGAATCTTAGAATTGAAAAAAATATTAAAAGTTGGCTCGCTATTTTACATTATAAAACATTTCACTTTCCATTTAAATGCTGCCAGACGTGGCTGCATTATTTTTGAAACATATAGTAGTGAATTACATTACATTTTTTGAAATGTGTTGGTTTGGAACTTCCAAGTGAAATGGTCACAAATGTGGCTTCATTCTCAACCAAAAAAAAATATTAAAAAAAAAATGAAACATGGCTGCATTCTTTGGTCATATTATGTTTTGTGAGTTACATTTTGCAACGTGTTTTCTTAGAAAAATTGAAATTTTATGGAAAACACTAAGGGAAGTCATTGTTTCCATATTCAGCTAACTCTTTTTTTTCCCATAATTATTTGAGAAATTACATGTTGTAGATGCCAAACACTAATGTTTGTACAAAATTAAACCTTGGGTATACCATACTTGTTTTGAAATAGATATATGCAATGATATATAGAGCATAATATAATGATCTCATAATAATTGCAAAAAGTGATATTTTATTAGGGTCTATTTGCCCCCTAAAATGGGTGGTCTATATATGGTTGGTGCTAATACTAATATTTTTCAGCATCTTGTTCTTCCTGAATTAGCCACTGACCCCTGGGCTAGACCACAACCTCCTTGGATAGTTAGTATATAATTTGATTGCATTCCCTGTAAATGTAATGACAAGAAATATAATCTAATTTTTATTTTAAATGCATAGATTCATCCAATATGTTCCTGAGTGTGTGCACATGACATGTATATGTGTTATTGAACAATTTTATAATGTTTATTTGAGTTCCAAAAATATGATGGTTCCTACAATCATGTTCCAATGGACAATGGAGCAAATGTCTAATAGTGATGAGTTCGACATAGTTATTTGTCCCAACCCTAAAACTCATCTGGATGGGATAAGAATGTCTGTGAGATAGATTCAGAAAGATACCCACGCCCACATCCTTGTTCTTGTGCAGATCCATCAAAGTATGCCAAATGATGATTTCGGTAAATAACTTCAGGTGTCATAACTGGGACAAGAGGAGTGTGCTTGTCATCGACAATTTCATGAAATGAATTAAATAATATGGGCGATAGAGATAGGCCAATTGTTAGCTTTGTCTCAAAATATGATGCCATTCCTGTTCAACTAGATTTTCCAACAAATAAGTAGGGGGCGATTGCGATCTTTCTGGTTCGAGGTCTGAGTCCACCAATGATTCCAAGAAGTCTGAATGTTATCTCCATGCAATCATTGTCTAATAGCCAGAGAGGAGAGAAATTGTTCCCATAAATTGATAGCGAAAGGGTAGGTGAGAAAGAGACTTTTATTTGATTCAATGACCTATTGATAGGGGATGAACCAGGAGGGACCATCAAATGACCTTTTCATCAAATTTTCCCATGTAGGAGTTTTTTTCATAAGGACATTCCACATAAAAAAATCCCAGTGCATATGGGAGATTTGAGCTTCTAAATAGTACACCACCACTTAGCCAGAACAAGTGGCTCGTGAGCAGCATATATGGTAGGATATCCGTCTTTTGAGGAATAAATTTCGTTTTTTTTAGGTTCCCAAATGAGTTCATCATTTTCCTCCTTGATATGTGCATGTGATTTAGTCAGTGCAGAGGTATAGCCCACCCAATTTTGATGCCATTGTACAGTGATTCCCAAGAAGTCAGATGATTTCCAAGAATTTGCAAAAATGGTGGTATTCTCTAGATCTACAATATTAGAAATCGAGTTTATGCCTCGAACATTTGCAAAGGTAATAAGATTTGGGGGTAGTCTGTACATATTACAACATCTTGACCATAGGTACATGCCTAAGCGCACTGATGTGCTAGATTTAATACACCATGCACGATAGTTTCTGATAGTAGGAAGAGTGTGTATGACACCCTACTAGATCATCGATATAGCTATTCTATGCTAGATCAAGAGTCAAATACAATCGAAATAATGAAAAATCCAAATGTATTTGTGATGGAAAACGTATGTCCAAAGGCTGCGGGTAATGAGAACATGCCATCCCATCTTGGTAGCAAGTTCATGTGCAAAATAAGTAATATCCTTTATACCATAGCCACCCCATTTCTTAGGATGCACAATTTGACTCCAGCCCACCCAAGGAAATGGATTCCACTCCTTGTAACCATTCCATAGGAATCTACAACAAATATTTTGTATCGGGATAGGATTCTTTTGGTAACCATGCTAAGGAGATCTAGTAAACCAGAATTGCCTCAAGGATGGATTTAATGAGTAAACGCCCATATTTGGATAAGAACCTATGATTCCAATTATGAAGTCTTTTTTCCACCTTGGCCATGAGCCAAGTCTAATCCAATATTTTGTAACTATGTGGATTGATATGGAAACCAAGATATTTGAGTCCATGCTCTAGAAAAATTCTTTGAAAGGGGAACTTATGAAGAGCGATCTAAATTTCTTGTTGGGAAAAATATGAGAAGGAGATTGTATATTTCAGTTGATTGGATTCCATACCAGTTGCAATGGAAAAATATCCATGATATCATAAAAAATAAAGAAGTATTGTATTCCCCCACTGGGAAAGATAAGGACATCATCCATAAAAAGTAGGTGGGAGATGATGCAAATTGTCTGTAATTTGATACCCTGACGTAATCTGTCTCATCCTTCCTACAATATTAACCTACTTAGTCCTTCCATTACAAGGAGGAAAGCGAGAGGGAAAGAAGACATCCTTGTCTGAGGCCTTGTTTTATGTGAAAGTAATTGGAGGCCAAGCCATTAATGAGAATGTTGAAGGAAAAAATGGTGATAAAACACATTATCCATTGAATGAAAGAGAGAGGGAAGACTAAGTGTGTGAGGAGAATTCTTAAGTATAACCAGCTGACTTAATCAAATTCCCTAGAAATATCAATCTTCAGGATGGATCCTTTTAAATGCCTTGTCTTAATGGAGTGGAGGACCTCCTGTGCGATGTCAATGGCCTCATGTATTTGTCTATTATGCAAAAAAAAAAAAATTGCTTGGATGAGATGTGGGAAGATAGGATGGGATTTAATCAATTAGCGATGATTTTGGAAATAATTTTATAGAGGCAGTTGTAGAGAGATATAGGCCTAAAATCATTGAAAGAAAGAGGGGAGTCCACATTGAGGATGAGGGAAATGAAAGTAGAGTTTACAAATTAATACATATGGCCAATTAACCTAGATTCGTCCACAATCTTAAGTAGGTCCTTTCCCATGGTTTCAAAGAAAGCTAGATAAATTTCAACGAACCATCCATCTAGGCCATGGACTTTATCCTTTTTAAACCATTTAAGAGTGATTTATAGTTCCCCAATTGATGCTAGATTAATTATATCAATCTTCGAATCTCAGTCAACAAAACGAGGGAAAAATATGGAAAATCTAACGATTTCTTTAAGAGTGGCCCCTTCAGGACCCTTGAATAGCTGTCAAAAGTAGGTGATGCCAATATGAGCCAATTGATGAAAAGTATGAGTAGGATGTCCATCCTCTTTAGGCATCTTTTGGATAGTATTACTTTCTCATCTTGCTTTTGCATAATTATGAAATAATTATTTGTTGTCATCCCCATCTTATAACGAGATAGCTCTACTCCTGAGGTGCTAGGTCTCCTCACGTTCTTTGACAATTTTGGATCATGGAGCTTCTAGGTCAATGAGAATATTTTTAGCTTCTATAGTAGAGAAACCCCTCCCATTCTTGTCCAACAGATATGCTAGCTTGTCTTCAATGAACCTAAGAGTTTGATCTCCTCAATCTCATTCTATTTCAGCCCATTGAATAGATAGACTCATTAGTTCATTTAGATTGTGATAAAAGACTTATGATATAGGATCGACCCTACGTAGGTGGATGTGCATGCCAATAATCATTAACAAATTTGATGTTATTAGAATCCATCAGCCAGATGGAATTGAATTTAAATGGGTCCCTTGGTTTTAGAAAGGAACCTGACAAATCCAAATATATAGGGGATTGGTCAGATATGCCACCACAACCCACCCATTGACGAATGTTTCTCAAGGCTCTTACCAAACTCTCCTTGATTAAGAAGCCATCCAGTCTTCTGGATAGTGATGCTTCTCCTATTCTTTTGTTATGCCAAGCTAGTTGTAGCTTATTCATAGGGATATCAACAAGATGGTACTACTCCAGAAGATGTTCAAAATATCTGAGAGGGGGTCCAATCAGGCATTGTGTCCCCAAGAGTTCATGTGTCCAATTGAGAAATTTAGGTCCCCTCCCAGATTGAGCTTGTCTGTGTTAGTGAGAGATAGGTTGAGTAAATGATTCCAGAATTCAACCCTGTTATGTTAGCGAGTACCCACATTGAAGATTATGAATTCTTGATACAACTTCGAGTTTATATCCATACCCAAAAATCCAGCCCCTCCCGAAGATGTATGTAGCTTAATTTTGCGGGGGTTAATGCCAAGTGAAATTCTCCCAAACCGTCCACTGACATCCAGTGCATGGAAGGTCCATCCTCGCTTTAGGGAATTTAAAATAGAGATGACCTACTCAACCAACCCAAGGGTTTCTGGTAGATAGATAATATCGATCTTTTGAGAATCCAATAGTCTTGTGAGGGCTAATGTTTTAGCAGGGCTAGCCAACCATGTATAGTTAAAAGAGACCCACTTCATGGATGAGATAGGTGGAGGGTGTCTAGTGCTATAAGAACCCTATCAAGTTTATATTTCTTGCCCTAGGCCACATCTGCCCCTGCTTGGATAATGGTGTTAGAAATACAGGAGTGCCGACCCCTTCTAGGCTTGGTGAATTTAGGAGGCGAGATCAGGCCAATTGCAGAAGGCTCGGGAGGGTGTTTCCACCGAGATGGAAGATTGTAGGGATGATAGTGACTAGAGGATACCGATGCACTAGGAGAAGGAGGATTAATAAAAAACTGAGGTATAGAAGGTGAGGCAGTGGAATAGGATTTTTTTTGGGGGGGGGGATTCAGAGGGGATGAGAGTGAAATGCAGCAAATGCATTCAATGGATGCAGATGCCATGAAATTTTTGTGTAGAAGTAGATAAAGGTAATGAAATTGAAGAGAAATGAGGATGAGAAATACTGGCAGAGAGAGCGGTTGCAGTAGCAACCCATGATCTTGTCATAGTAGGTGAATGAGGCTTGGGGAAGCCAAAGTAGTCATGTGAGAAAAACTATGATCTGGTGGCTTCGAATGAGAGGAACGAGTAGGTTTCTCCTATGCAAATGCTTAAGCAATAGGGGTGGCACCATTTGATTCTTGGGTGGGAGAGGAGGTAGCAGTGACCAAAGAGCATTCCTTGTAGAGATGACCTACCTTGTTAGCCCTTCTACATCTTAACGACACCCCTTCATAATCTAGAATCTAGATTCTAGTGAATATTTTCCACTGAAGAGTAATCTACTCCTCTAGTCCTTCTGTGGTGTCCAAGTGCACCAAGATGCACGCCATTGATTTGTTTCCAGAGCTAATATAGGATTTATGATAATAAAGGAATGTACCCAATTCGTTCCCAATGCAAGTAAAAATGTCCTCAGACCAGAAGTGCAAGGGAAGTCCCGAGAGATGAACCCAAAGTGGACCAGTGCCCAGTTGTTCCTACTGGGGGTCAAATAATAGACTCCAACTCTTAAGAAAAATAGGGGCCAATTTTATGTGCTAGTATCATCAGAGAACCAATGAAGTGTAATATTCGCTTTGAAAACTAAGAGTGAACCATTCGCAAGCTAGAGTCATGATAGAAGGCAGTTCCCTGAGTATGTTCCTGCAAATATATGTGACCCAAAGATGAAGTTGAGTGGCCAATTACCATCTCGCTCTGATACTTCCCACCAAAACATCATTTTCTATGTCCACAACATCACCTATTTACATGCCTTCACTAAAACAAAGGGCCAGATCCTTCTGGGAGGCTTTAACACACTTAGATTTTTAACTTTTCCTAAATAAGGTGTCGTCATATGATCTTGTAGAGGGTCCTAGGTACCCGAGGAAGCTGCCTGTAACCTAAGGTTACCATACCTAGGGTTTACCTCTAGGACATCGAAATAGCCAAATGGAAAGGATGGTTGCTGAGTTCTAGGATAGTGGCCTAAAAGGATGACAAAGTTGGGATGTGGGAGAGGGGGTCATCCCTACAGTCTAAACCCATGAACTAGGAGTGGGTGGATATGGATGACAAATGGGGAGATTCTGGAAGTGGATAGTTGAAATAAGGGGAAGGAGGAATGCAAGAGGCTAGCATATGTAGGGTGGGTGGAGAAATGGAGCGGCTATTGAGACCGGTCTAGGATATAGTGAGAGCACAAAATGACAGAGTGACATGAAAGGCCCAAGGTATGATCAAATAGGAGGTGGTTCTGACCATAACAGTAGTGAAAAAATTTGGAATCCGAAAACCAACACCTCTGGCATGGAGAAAGGATAAGCCCAGATGTGTTTGTAGGGATATGGCTCCTCTGAATAGTTGACAACATAACCCTCCATCTTCGACAAGTGTTGCAGTCAAGAAATGGAGATGGAAGGATAACAGGTTCTATGGTGCGCTAACTACAAGGAAATAGGAGTAAGAGGAAAACCATCACAGTGCACATGCCAGGAAAATAGGGACAGGAAAGTGTAGCTACAGTGACAGAGAAGTGAAGACCAGAACCCTAACCGAATTCTAGCAAAACACGAGATCGAAGCTCCATCTTGAAAGCTCTCAATTAAAATATTGGACGTAATTTTTTTCAGCTAACTATTATTTAGTCTAGGCTCCTATTTATCCTTTGTGCATCAAAAATTTTGTTTTCATTCAATTGTGAAATGAGAGTGTTTTCCTTTTGTGATTTTCATTTATAGTTTCTAATTTTTATTATGATAAAGGGTCTTTCTAGGTTCTACTAGTTTTGCTTAGTTGTTGTTGCTTGGTTTATTATGGTTTAAGGAGGAGTGTTATTTTCTTTTTGATAGTTTTAATGTTCACTTTCTATGTTTTAATGAATCCTTATAGGTTTTGGATTTATATATTATGATTCTATAACATGTATCATAGGTTTAAGAGTGTTATGAATCCATAAGATTTTGTGTAGGGTTTTTTTTTCCATATTAAAGGTTGTTCATTGCAACTTAGGGATATTTTACATAGTGAGGGATTCTGATGGGTCTTTGTAATTGTGTAGAATCTCAATGGTTGGTATTTGTGATTGTGCACAATTTGTTACCATTAATAATAAATATTGTATCATTTCATATTTTACTAGAGTTTTGCAATGTTTGAATAAATGTTACAATTTTACATGATGAATAGAAATTGTTATTCACCTATTCTATGCAACTGCATTAAATCATTTATATCTTAATAGAGATTTTCATTTTTTATATTAAATACAATGTAGACTATATAGATTGAATTGTGAGAGAGTCTTACTTTATTATAACATAGATTGCATTACATAATTTATATCTTAATAGAGATTTTAATTTTTTGTATTAAATACAATGTAGAAGATATATATATTGAATTCTCAGAGAGTCTTATTTTACTATCACATATATTTTTTTGTGTGACTATACTTGTAGGCTAATAGCAGCTACCCATATTCCAAGGAGAACCCATAAATACAGTGGAAGCATTTTCATTTAGTGGTTCGTATTGAAGTAATTAAAATCTTTCCCATTTTCTAAATTGTGAGGCGTGCATTTTCAATAGGAGTTGCTATAATCTCTTTTTGTTTCATTAATTTTTTACATGATTTTCTATTCTCTTCAGAATGTGATATTAATGAGTAAATATCTATTCTTAATAGCTTAATTTGGTTAAATATTAGATTTAATAAAATTTAAAGTTTAGATAAGTTAAGTTAATTATGTTGGTTTTTAATATTTTAAGAGAATTTGGTTAATATAAATTTTGAGTCATTTTTTTCATACAATAATCTTTTTTTCTCCTCTATCTTTAACTAAATTAAATATAAAAATAATAAAATTAAAGTTTAGACAAATTAAATATATTTATTTTAAACTATCACAGAAAGATAAACCATATAAATGAAATCACAATTTCAACCATTCATAAATATTACAGAAGTGCTTATAATTTCCCCAGAGTAATGAACATTTGTTATTCTATTATATGGTTCAAACTTGTGAATAGTTAATGGTATATTATGTTTTAATTTAATATTACACAAGATTCAAAATTAATTTTGGTTCATCTCTTTTACTTTAAACATATAAATATCATTTTACTTACTAAATATAATAGACACCAAATTGGTGCATGAGATCCCCTTGTTTGTGGGCCACTAAGTCTACGAAGTCATACATACTCTACTCCTATTACATGATCTTCTCCAAATTTTCGTTATACTGGGGAAACATCTTGCATTTGGGAAGATCATCATATAGATAATTTGGATACAAATGTCCAGTCTAACCCTTTTTCATCTACAAATCAAGTTTCAAAAAAGGAGAAAGGTTAAAAATCATCCATGGTAGAATTAGTGATGGAATGCTATGTAATGAGTCAGTGATATTTTACTCTGCCAATTCGTTTGAAAAGTTGGAATGAGTTGCTTAATAATGGAATTCCTTTAACCATCTCCTCAAAGATGTTGTAACTCTAAGCGAATCAATCTCCCTGATAAAAATTTCAATCGAACAAGTAAGTACCACACAATCCTTCAATTATGCCTATAGTATAGGTTGTTTTATTACATTCCGATTTACATTATCTTTCATTTTATTAACTTATAGTGTATTGATTCCCTGGCACAATAACAAAAACAATTTGAATAGAGATATATAAATAACTCCTAAGTTTCCATCAATAATCCAAAAGTGACATGATCATGTCATACCTTACCATGATTCTTCTAACCAAAAAATTGTGAACTAATGTAACGCTCCATGTGCTTGATTCGTTTTTAATTTGAAATTTTTTTGGTTGGTTGGACATTCAATTTTATAATCTATTTTATTTTCTTGGAACGTGAAACAACACACTTAAATAGAGGTATAAAAATTAACTCCCCAAATGTTCCATCTATTAATGTTATGATAAAAGAGGAGCCATCCCATAAATTTCATTCATGTCATCAAACAAATGTGAATGTTCCATGCATTTGATTTTCTTTTTCATATTTTCATTTATAGTTATTTGTACATTCTATTTCATAAAATTTTATGGCCAATACAACATTCCATCCTACGAGATTGGAGAAATTCAATCTGTAACATGAAATTGGAAAACTAATCTAAATGTTCAATGTATTTGATTTTCTTTCCTTTTTTGAATTTTAATTGTTTGGATATTGAATTTTATAATGTATTTTATTTTATTAGAAAAATACACAACTCATTTGAATAAAGGAATAAAAATTAATTCTACAAATGTTTTATGTTATGTCTCCATAATACTAGTGATTCCGCCATTAATATTATCATTGTGTCTCTTATTATTATTGTTGTTCCCCTATTGTGCCCATATTGTTGTTAGTGTGCCCCATAAAAAGACGCTATTCTAATTGTTGTGCCCTTATATTATCATTTTTATGTCAACTTTGATTATATTGTGACCCCTTAGACTCTTATATATAGAAAGGAGGTTTTATCATTTGTATCATGAAATAATTTTTCATTTCTATAATGCAAAGGAGTTCCCCCTGAAGAGGCTGATTTTGTAGTTGTTGATCTATCTTTTCTTCTATTTTATGAGCTGGTTGGATAACATTTGGTATCAGAGCTTTGGATTCTATGGTTTCATGGAATTTTCATTATAAATAGTTTTCTATGACATTTTCGTAGCTGAAATTAAAACCCATATGAGAAGAAATCTTAATGAACCTCAGGTTCAAATTTCCGATCTCTTCTCATGACAGAAGTTAGGGTTTTTGCAATCTCCCCAAATTACATCCCAAACAAGTGACCGTCATAGCTTTCTCTTTGAGCATATGATTAAAATTTCATAAGAAGTTATAAAAAGAAGAGAAAATATACTTGTATGTGTATCGATTTCACATATGGAGGTCGAAAAAATGACAGGTGGCACATCCTACAAGTTCACTCTATTAAAAAAGTAAATAATCATTTCATCTAGGGATATTGGGCATAACTCTTTCTTGGAAATTCCACCTTCAATTAGGTTGGTGGAATTGAAAATAGGACATAGAGGGCTATCTAAGGTTGTAATTTAAGACCTTGAGGATCTATAATTTCAAAGATACAATAGATTTAATATCGATCTCCTACAATGCAAAAAGAAGGTGTGTAGTTTTTTTTTTAATTTGCATAAGTTTGGTTTGAAAAATTAGTTTGAAGTGATTCAAAGGGCATGTTGAGGCATATTTGTCACTAATTGATGCCTCAAAGAAAGAAAACACCTAGTAAGCAACCTGAAAGCTCTACCATGACTCATGAAGAACAGGAAGAAATGCAACATGATATATCAAAATTACGAGACGAAGTTCAACAATTTTCACTTTCACAAAAAGTAACAGAAGCTTAGATGAATGGATTAAATAAAGGCATGGAAGCTAATATGAATGGCATGGAATTCAAGAAGAATGATATGGAAGCTAAGATGGATGGGATGGAAGCTAAGATGGATGGCATGGATGGTATATAAGCAAATATTAAAGGCAACATGGAAGATTTGAAGATAGTTTTGGCAAATTTGCTACAATAATTACCTACTAATGGAAAAAGGGTAGTTAAAGAAACTCATGATGAGAACAAAAGAAATGTTCATCATGATTTCATAGAATCTAACGTTGGATTGAAGAACCACCATGTTCCAAAGATGGATATGAGGAAGTTCGATGGCAAGGGTCCTATATTAAATAAAACCCTAATTTTCCCATTTCTAATTTAAAATCATTAACGATCTATTTAAACAATGTAGAACAACAGAACAATATATAGAAATATTTCCTATCGTACTCATACATGATATGAAAATAAAATCATGGGACATAATTCTCAATGAAAATAAAATTTGAAAATACTCGACTTAACATCAAATGAATAAATTGAAACCCCATAATTCATTTTCTTTTGGTTTAAAATTTTCAATTTTGGTTTAAAAATGACCTCTGGAGTTTTCTTTTCTGTGTCTTTTTCAAAATCTCTAAACATGAAAAAGACTCTGAGTTTTACGTGTGTCGGACTCATTAAACTCTGACGACATTGGACTCATCATTATGACGAGACTCGTGTCGATGATGTGGGAAATATTATGGCCCACCTTCGACGAAGATCACTTCCTGTCGACTTCAGCTCATTATCCAGGAAAGTGGCCTAGAGACTCCCTTCTAGTACCTTGGAGCCTGCATGCCTCAATGGTAGGTTCTTCGTGTTCGACGCGAGGTTTTCATCATTGGCCTCTGATCAGATGACTCTACAGGTGTTCGACATTGGCTCATTCATTCACACGCCGTAGACTGTACCTATAGTACCTTGAGGACCATTGTCATTATTGGTGGTACCTCTCGCATCTGTTAATAGCTTTCATCATTGGCTGGTAATCAGACGATGTTCATGCATGTTCGACTTCAGCTCACATTTTCACATGCTTGAACTTGTACTTATGTTCGGGTCGAGGTGGAGCGCAAGACCCTCGATTGTGTCTGTTGTAATCCAGGCTTGATTTTCATACATGACTCATTCACTGGATGGCTGCGACCATGCCTGAGTCAATTCATTGATCCTAATCAGATGGCTGCGTCCATACTACGGATCTTGATCATCATGTACTCTTGTATGGATGGCTGCGACCATGCCACATACATCATGTATTTGAACTATATCTCTCAATGCAGATTCTCGGCGGCAGCTACATATGTTCTTGTAAAGCACTTCACCCCTCTCTCTCTCTCGGGCTTCATGCTTTAGGGGGCAACTGTTACACAGTAATTTGTAACTGTTGGTCATCGTCCCTGTTACCCTTGTTTTCGTACATTGGAGGACGCTTTTCAGGACCTGTGACTAGTGACACAACTTAAAAACACTTGCATTGTATTCCCCTAAGTCTGAACTTCATATTCCCTGAAGACACCTTTTGAAGATTATCCTTAGAAAATGCTCTTTTTCCATTAGCGCGGGTTCACAATTTCTTACCTGCGCCACTGACTCAGTTACTCAAAAGAGGGCACGTCCATGGACGCTTTGTCATAGAACAAATCCCGCACCACCTAAATTTGGTTATGATTTTTAGCCAGCGCGCACTCATATGTTTTTTCCTCTTTGTTCATGGAGTTCTCTGAGGGAAAAATCCTCATGGAAGTGGTCGAGTGTCGCCTTTTTATCCATGCAACTAAGTTCAGTGGCTATTCAGGGATAATACTAATCTTTAGTAGGTGTCCTGATACAATGCATACTCCTTCCTCCTCCATCTATAAATGATTGTCCCCCTGCATTAAACCAAGGAGTTTTTTTAGAGCTATTGTGAGTGCTGAGATTATGCTGGAGTGATAGTAAGAATTGAGAACTATAGAGGGGTTATGCTGCCAAAATATTGAGAGAGAAGAGGTCACTTTGCAAGGTGTATTTAGCTGCTTGCCTAGTCAGAGGAGGTTCAACATCAGAACCTTTGGTTGTAATCTTTCTCTGTTTCTACTTATTAATAAACGACTATCATTATGGTTCCACTCATGTATCTTTTAAATGGTATCTGAGTTATATCTTTTCTGACTGATATATAATTGCATATACTGGATTTTACGCTTGTGTTTATATCGTTCTTTGCGTGTGCAGGTGTCTTTTCACGAGGAGCGTGGGGATTGTGACCAGCCAGAGCAAAGGAACAGGAGCGGCGTTTCTTCTACAACTACTAGTGTTGGATTCCAGGTAGATCATCATGATCGATCTCTGATTTATGCAATTAGGAACCTGCATGTAGCGTTGTGTGATTGTTGCTAGACCTGTGTTGAGCTAGTGGGATCGCCTCTGTCCGCAGAGGGGATTTACCAGTTCAACAGGGAGCAATGGCGAAAGATGGTAGGTTTAGGGTCGAAAAATTCAACGACCAAAACTACCAATTGTGGAAGATGTAGGTGGAAGATTACTTGCATCAGAGAGATCTATACCTCCATTGAGTGGAAAGACAAAGAGGCTGATGAGTATGACAGACACAGAATGGGATATTCTAGATAGAAAGGAACTTGGAACAATACGATTGTGCCTAGCGGTGTCGGTAGTGTTTAATATTTCAAAGGAAATGACAACACAGGGTTTAATGTTGGCATTGGCCAAACTATATGAAAAACCCTCGGCCTCAAATAAGGTATTTCATATGAAGTGTTTATTTAATATGAAGATGTCAGAAGGTGAATCTCTTGCAGATCATTTAAATGATTTTAATATAGTTACAAGTCAGTTAAGTTCTGTAGGGGTAAATTTTAATGATGAAGTTAGGGCTCTTTTATTTCTATGCTCATTGTGAGAAAGTTGGAATGGTTTAGTTATGGCCATTAGTAACTCTATCTCTGGATCTAGTACTTTAAAGTTTGATGATGTTGTCGGTGTAATCCTTAGTGAGGAAATGCGATGGAAAAGCTCCGGTGAGACATCAGGTAATGTTTTGACTGTAGAGACTAGGGGAAGAAAAATGGAAAGAGGAAAGAGCCCAGGATATCGCAGTAAGTCAAGAAAAGGCAGATCCAAGTCTAGATCGAGGATAGCGTGTTGGAAATTCGGGAAGAAAGGACACCTGAAGAAAGACTGCAAGTCTTGGAAAGGAAAAGAAGGAGACGCGCAGCAAGAAACTAATCATGAAGCGAATGTGATAGGTGATGTGTTGCAAGATGTTTTGGTTCTTTCATTAGAAAATATTATTGATGCCTGGGTGGTAGATGCATGGGCCTCATTCCATGCTACACCCGATAAGAAACATTTTCATGATTAAGCTCAAGGAGATTTTGCACAAGTTCAATTGGGTGATGATAAACCCTGTAAAATCATTGGAATGGGTATAGTTTTCATAAAACAATAGAATGGAAATCAATGGCTATTGAAGGAGGTAAGGCATGTTCTAGATCTAAAGAAAAATCTGATTTCAATAGGGAAATTGGGAGGTGATGGTTGTGTAACTACTTTCACAGAGAAAAGCTGGACGGTCACTAAAGGATCCCTGATAATAGGGAAAGGAGAAAATGTTGGTACATTGTATTTATGCAATGGTATTTCTAATTCTGTTAATGCTTTAACCTCTACAGAAGAAGATACAACATTGTGGCATCATAGGCTGGGGCACATGAGTGAGAAGGGGATGCAGACTCTTCATTCAATAAATTTGTTGCCAAGTTTGAAGCATGTTGATTTACAATTCTGTGAAAATTGTGTTTATGGAAAACAAAAGAGAGTGAGATTCCTTAGAGTTGGGAAAGAAAAGAAGAGGGAAAAATTAGAGCTTGTGCATACAGATGTATGGGGACCTGCTTAGGTATCACCTCTTGGTGGCTCTCGTTATTATGTTACATTTATTGATGATGTAACCAGAAAAACCTGGATTTATTGTGTTCGAAATAAATCTGATATATTTGATACTTTCAAGAAATAAAAAACTTTGGTTGAAAATGAGACAAAGAAAAAGTTGAAGTGTCTCAGCTCAAACAATGGAGATGAATATTGCAGCAAAGAGTTCGATAGGTACTCTTCAGAGAATGGAATTCACAAAGAGAAGACAGTTCCAAGAACACTACAAGAAAATGGTGTATCAGAAAGGATAAACAAGACAATCGTGGAGTGTGCAAGGTGCATGAGATTACATGCAGGATTGCCTTTACAGTTTTGGCCAGATGCTGTAGACACTGTTGTTTATCTAATAAACAAAGGGCCTTCAAGTTCCTTGGATGGTGGTATTCCAGAAGATGCATGGACAGGTAAAAAGGTAAACTACTCATTTTAAAGACTTTTGGTTGTGAAGCCTTTGTCCACATTAATAAAGAAAATAAAACAAAGCTTGAGGCAAAATCAAAGAAATGTACTTTTATTGGATATGGTGTTAATGATTTTGGTTATCTATTATATGATTATGAAAATCACAAAAACATTAGGAGTAGAGATGTAATATTCAATGAAAAGGTTTTGTATAAGAATCAGTTGTAGAAAAAGAAATATGAAAAAGAAAATAGAGAATACACAGTGCTTGACGATATCACAGGAAAAGTGATGGTGCCTAAAAATCATAATAATCAACAGCTAGAACAACAACCACAACAGCAACAAGCACCTCAAACACTTGAAAGTGGTGTTAGAAGATCTACCAGGATAAGTAGACTCCTTGAATGATACTCTCCTTCATTATATTATGTATTGTTCACTGATTCTGGTGAACCAGAATGTTATGAAGAAATAGTGCAGGTAGAAACTAGGAAGAAGTGGAAGCAAGCCATGAAAGAAGAGATGGACTCCTTAGCACATAACCAGACATGGGACTTAGTCAGGTTGCCTGCAGGTAAAACAACATTGCAGAATAAATGGGTTTACAAGTTGAAGAAAGAAGATGGAGGTAGAAAAAGGTATAAATCTAGACTTGTGGTGAAACCGTTTGCGTAGAAAAAGGGTATAGACTTTAATGAGATATTTTCCCCTGTTGTGAAAATGATTTCAATCAGAACTATTCTAAGTCTAGTAGCTGTTGAAGATTTACATCTTGAGCAGTTAGATGTAAAGACAGCCTTTTTCCATGGGGATTTGGAGGAAGAGATATATATGCAGCATCTAGAAGGATATGAGATAAAAGGGACAGAGAAACTAATGTGCATGTTGAATAAGAGCTTGTATGGCTTAAAATAGGCTCCAAGGTAGTGGTATCTAAAATTTGATAGGTTTATGTTTGAACAAGGTTATACTAGGTGTTACTCTGATTATTGTGTTTATCTCAAAAGGAAAAATTATGGCAGCTATATTATATTGTTATTGTATGTAGATGACATGTTTGTTGCAGGCTCTAACATGCAGGAAATACATGTGCTCAAAAGGAAATTGGCAAACTCATTTGCAATGAAGGATTTGGGTGCTGCAAAACAAATCCTTGGTATGAGAATAACTAGAGACAGGAAGAATTGCAAATTAACATTGTCTCAAAGTGAGTACATAGAAAAGGTGTTGAAAAGGTTTAATATGCAGAATGCAAAACCAATTGGTATGCCTTTGGCTAGCCATTTCAAATTAAGTAAGGAGGCGTGTCCCAAGACTCAGGAAGAAAAGGCTCATATGTCTGAAGTTCCATATGCATTCGCAGTTGGAACCTTAATGTATGCAATGGTCTGCACAAGCCCTGATATTGCACATGGAGTGGGAGTTGTAAGCAGGTACATGAAAAATCTAGGAAAAGAACATTGGATGGCAGTGAAGTGGATTCTCAAGTATTTGAGAGGTACCACAAATCAAGCATAACGCTTTGATGGTTCAAACATTGGTCTACAAGGATATGTTGATGCAGATATGGCAGATGACAGAGATAAGAGGAGAAGTACTACAAGATATGTATTTACTGTAAGTGGAATAGCTGTCAGTTGGGTTTAAAAAAATCCAAAGTGTTGTTGGACTTTCAACAACAGAAGCACAGTATGTTGCATCTACAGAGGCTAGTAAAGAAATGATTTGGTTACAAAGGTTTCTGGATGAATTGGGTAAGAAGCAGGAGTTGGGAAGGTTATACAGTGACAGCTAGAGTGCCATATATCTTGCAAAGAACTCTGCATTTCTTTCAAAGACTAAACATATATAGCTCAAGTACCATTTCATATGGTCATCACTCGAAGATGGACAGTTGAAGCTCGAAAAGATACACACTAGCCAGAATCCTGCAGATATGCTAACAAAAGTTGTAACTAGGGAGAAACTAAGAATCTGCTCAGTTTCAATTGGTCTTTAAGTATGATCAAAAATATGAGAAACAACAAAGTCCAAAGTGGAGTCATTGTCTAACAAATGAAGTAACGATGGAGTTGCTATAATCACTCTCCAAGTGGGAGATTGTTGGGTGTGGAGCGTGATTATATTCTGTATTCAAAGGTTTCAGTCGGATGTATACCCCAGGAAGATTGTACACCCCTCCATGCGGGGGGTGCATGGGGGCTAATCCCCCCTAACTGGCGGGTCGGGGGGCCAGCGGTCTCCGAGAGGGGGTTCGAGGGCAGCGCCCTCAAAGCTAAAAATTAAATGTAAAATTGCGTTGTAAAAGTCTAATAATTTCTAGTCAATCTGAGTCTTTCATCAGGCGGATGATTTGACAATAGAAGTTATGTTTAATTTAGGGTTTTTTTGCCCTAGAAGACAACCCCTCGGGAATTTTATTGCGTCTATTTGTATTTGTATTCTGACTGAGGAAGAGAGAGGAGATTGAGAGCGAAGAGGGTGTTACACCAGATCCGCTGTAGGTTGTATCTCTTCAATTTTCTGAATAATATAATAAAAGAAGGACTGGCTATTTCTCCGTGGATGTAGCCCAAACTAGGTGAACCACGTATATCTGTGTCTGTCTTGTTTTATGCGTTTTCTGTGTTTATATTTTTGCAATATTTTATGTGTGCCATTGCTGTGTAATATATAATTTTCTAACAGAAGTGTCATTATCCAATATTTAAATGATGTTATTTTATCAAATAGTTCTTAGTTAAATTTCGAAATTTGCTATTACAAACATATTTTATTGATAGCGAATCTTAAAATAAGAAAATCGTATGTGATATGGCTGTCAAGCTGCACCACAAACAACGATATCTTTTTAAAATCAATCTTTATGTTTGCTCTTTAATCTTTAAGATTTCATCTTTATGTTTCCTTTTTGATATTTGGTTGTTTTCTCTGAGACCGGTCATTGCCAAGAGTGGCTTTGTCATTGTTATTGACTCATTGGTTTGACAACAGATTGGGAGGACCTTCGCTAAAGTTTTGTATTGGTTTTTAGTAATGGTTTGAGCATCGAATTCTACTCTATGAATTTCCATGAACATTTTTTTTTGTTGGCTTTCAATGAGCAATTTAATAGTGTAAATTCCATTGTTTTTCAATGCAAGACTTCAGTTGAGAGTTGACTTCTATGGGTTTAGAGCCGCGTGATCATTATTCATGGTCTGTTGTGTGCTTTTGAGTGACATAGTGAGATCTCAAATCTTACAGGGAGCCATAATAATTAGACAAATATTGCACTTTGATAGTTTTCTATCTTGCAGGGAGCAATAATAGATGAGATGATGCAAAAGTCCTTGGAAGAGGAATAAGGGGAATCAGTTGAAAAAAAACAATTTATTTATCTTTGGGGGTGGAAGTGGGAATTCCTGCCCTTCCTTGAAGTTGAGGGTGCAGATCTGGAGCAGCTATCCCCGATGAAGTTTGTTTCCAATAATATTTGTCATTTGCAATAATAATGTCCAGCTAGACTTTGATAAGTATGTGAATTCTAGAACCATGGATAAAATATGTAAATAGTTCTTTAATTAAACCTAACAATACATACATCACCAGGATCTAAACTTAAAGGTCCCTTTGAATAGGAAGAGGGCTGTCATTGCAGATCTAGTCGTGAATGCATAAATGAGTTCATTCCCATTAGTGATATGAATAGAAAGATGGCTGTCATTGCAGGTCTAGTCGTGAATGCATGAATGAGTTCATTCCATTAGTGATATCGTGTTGACTCAATGTGAAGGTCACCATGAAAGTAAAAGAAAAAGCTAAGGATGTATTTTTTTTGTATATACAAATTGAGAAGTTGTTTTCTGACCTCTTTGTTTGCGTTACCTTTTTCTTAAAACATCTTTGTATACTGTCTGCATACTATGAGTTGTTTAAAAACAATTTCTTGACTTTCTTGTAAAAGTTTATGTTATCTTGGTAATTTAAGAAAGTTCAACACAAATAAATTATTAAAAGAAATCTGAACTTAGAGATGCAAACAGGGTAGATATTATCCCATCATTTGGACCAAGTCCCCTTTAACATCAGTGCACTGTAACATAATCCATATTGTTAGGAAGACTGAGTAAGAAGATTGAAACCACCAGACTGAGTAAAGGATATGCTTTATTCCTTAACAAACCGCCATCTCTCAAATACCCGGGCAGGTGAAAACGATAGATATCGTCAGCTCCTATGGGGTGCAGTGGGCTTGACCTATTCTTTGTACGGACCCGAAGAACACCATAAAAGTCACCAATGCGGCTCTGGGTTGAGCAATTTCTCAAGGAAAAGAAACAATGGGATGTCTGCAATGGTTCCTGATTGTTCTTTCATCTTGTCTGATTGCGTCGGGGCAGCAAACGTATGAGAACTACTCGGTCTGCTCTAACCCTAATCCCCCCAACAATTCGTACGGATACGCCTGCAATGGCCAATATGATAGCTGCCAGGCCTACGCAATTTACAGAGCCCAAGCAGACTACCAGTCCCTGGAAAATATCAGTTCCCTTCTCAATTCCGACCTGTCCCAAATGGCTCAGATCAACATGCGATCCGACACCCAGGTCCTCGACATCGACACAGAAATCATAGCTCCCATATACTGTTCCTGTGCTGGATATTACTCGCAGGTCAATGCAACCTACTTCACCCGAAGCGGGGACACTGATTTCGTAATGGCGAACAATGTTTACGAGGGACTTTCTACTTGCCAGGCCATAGAGCAGCAGAACTCTGGCGATAATTCCATCTTTCAGACCGGTGTGATAATGACAGTCCCTGTCAGATGCGCCTGCCCGACGCCTGCGCAGGTCGGGCAAGGAATCCTGTACCTTCTCTCTTATTTGGTCCGAGAGGGGGACACTCCGTACACCATAGCCAAACAATATAGCCAAGACGGAGCCACGACTGCACAATTAGTTGTTGCCAACGATTTCAACACTAACAGCGAAGCAATTTTCCCGAACACGACCCTCTTGGTTCCTCTGCAAAAGGCGCCCACGAATCCCCCTGCATCGCCAAGCATCCCCTTGAATCCCCGTGCATCGCCAAGCATCCGCATCCGCGTTCCCCTCCGCTGGAAGGGACTCCGACTCACCATCCCCATCGTTGTCGGAATCCGCGGTGGTGGGGGGTTTTCGTCGTGGTGATGGTTGTTGGGGTTACTCTCTCCAGAAGAAAGAAAAAGAAAACACCAGCAACTCAGTGAGCAGCCGAGCGGTGAGTCGGTTTAGATGTTTTATGAGGTAACCATGTGTCTCCAGCATGGAGGAGCACTTTGTATTTCAAGTTTCAGGTAAAAAGGTATGCGGATCAGTTGTTTAGTTTTTCATTTTATATATTGTGTTTGTATGGGTTGAGCATTTTAATTTAACTAGCATGCATACCTGCTAAAGGGGAAGGGAATGTTCAAAAGAATACTAGTGGATATGTTGTGAAAGTGGAAGGGAATGTTTAGAAGAATACAGGGTGGATATGTCGTAAAAGGTAATTAAAATGTTTTTGGATAATGTGTTGTGTTGTGTTACATTATAATAAAGTTTAAAGATTTAATTATGTTTCACAATATTTTGAAGTTTAAATCTTAAATCTTTTATGGATGTCTTTTATTTATGGTTTTTAAACTTATTCTAATGAATTTTCTTACTTTTGTGTTTTTGTTTTCCTCTCATTATTTCACATGAGAGGAAATAAAAGACTAAAAGCATTATGCTATAAACAATACACTGATGTGCAACCATACAATCATACAATACAAATTTACAAATTAAGATGTTAATTTACAATTATTGATTAAATTAACATGTTAATTTTTAAGATGTTATTGGTCATGTATTTTACTATTGTATACAAAATTATAATGTTCATAACATAGATGAAGAGACATTAGTAGTCCCTCGTTATCATACATAGAATGATAACTAGGCTACATTTTTTTCTTGTGCAAGCTACAAACAATATAGACTTTGTTTAGTCTCTAGATTCCATACTATTTTGTTTGGATAATTGAGGTTCATTGATTTATTTACTTCCTCCTTACAAATATTTTCATCAAGGGATGCAATGGTATGAATGTTAAGATATGATTCACCTCAAATAGTATTTGTGTATTATGTTGAACAAGGCATTAATCCATTTTGTATCAAAAACCCTTTCACTCCATCATAAACTTCTTGTATGTACTTTTCCTCTTGTTTTATTTTCTTTTTGTTTCAAAGTCTTATTTTCCTACAAGCACCAGAACTTCACAAACTCAAGCTAAATAGTATGAACATTAAACTAACGAGAATCAAACACTAGCATGTTACGTTGGTATTACCTATAAAAGTGATTTATTTGCACTTTGTAGATTTGTTCCATCATCAAAGGATAAGAGAGATTGTTAGATAATTTGGATGCCATCAAAGACAACCATGAGTATGTCATCATTCTCTTATACATAGACTTGGAAAGAATTTAAGTGTCATCATGAAAGTAGTAATAAAATAAATCACAAATAGATGTACAAAAGGCTAACAACACATAAAGAATACAATAATATTCAAGACTAACATATTCATAGACTAGAAAGAGAATGATTCAGCTTGATGAAAGCAATCATTGGGATACTCTCCAAAACTATGAAATAATCTTTAGAGTTCTATACAACAATTGTTTTCGTATAAAATTATTTATAAAGATAGTTATTTACCACAAACGCAATATAGAAGTAATTTATACACTTTCTCATTTAATCTATCAACAATAACTTACATATATATTTCCACTTTCTTTTTCTCTTATCATAAATGTTTCATTTCTTGGAAGAAACACCATGGTTTCACAAACTCCTTAATATGCTAAACACAACATTGACAGAAATAAAAAATTAGTATGTTAAGTTGGTAGTATCTATAACATGAATTGCTTTTTACTTGTGATTATAGTTTCCTTAATAATTCATTGAATGGTATGAAAAACTTTAAAAAACTCGTTAGGAAAGAAAAAGAAACAAGAATGGATTTTCCCATATCTTTCTTTCCTGACTAAACTAACTTCACCCTTATCTAACCGACCCTTAAGTAGTGAAAAGATGTGATATCTCATCCCCTGAAATAAAATAGGAGGGATATTTTTGAATTTTAGACCATCATTGGAGATGTGATGTTGTGATATCTCCTCCACTCAAAGAAAATAGGAGGGATATTTTTTAATTCCAAACTAACTGGAGAGATTCAAGGCAAACTTGTTTTTCAATAATACTTCCGGAGTGTTTGTTTTCATGCTAAAATGCATAAAAGTTATGAGTAAAAGGGTTCATCTTTAAAATTATTTGGAGTGCTAGAAAGCACACTCTTGGATAGAACCAATTTCAATTCATATATATTTCCTTTATATCATTTGCATCTTTGGTTCAATGTTTGAGAAACACAAAGAAATTATAAGATACTTTAGAAGTTACTTGTATTTCATAATTATGATGAACAACTTTTGTGATTAATAATAAAATGATTTAAGCGGTCAACATTTTTCCAAAGTTATTACTTCAGAGAATTACTTGGAAACTAAATTTATTGAATTTATTAAAAATCAATTATTTAATTAAGTAATGTAAATCTTATACACTCTATTTAACTTAAATTATAATATTAACCATATTAAGATGCTTCATACATTTTAGCATTTTCTAATTACAACTTTTATTTTTGGAAAAACAATCAACATCGGAATCTTCACAAATTCATAATCATTTGAATAAAAAATTTAATTCAAATTAGACTTAACTACCGAGATCATGGTTTATTATTTATAAATAATAATAAAGTTTATATATATAAATTTAATATGGTTTTACCAAGTACATTCAAGGTGGAAAAAAGTCATTTACTTAATTAAAAAAATCATTTACTTAATTAAAATAGCCTTACTTAATTAAAGTAAACAATAATATCAAATAAATTATTGAAACGTTTTCCTTTGTGTTTTGTAATTGATCCACGGCCGTCTCAGAGACATAGATTCAATCTGGACCGTCCACCCACATTGTGTAACGAGAAAACTTTGAAGCCACATCCTAGCGAGCGGAACGTTGAGGGAGACCTATGGAAACGGTCAATTTCCGATATTTCAATAAGTGTATGTTTGATTGTTATAAATTTTATTTGATTTCTGGAGTTTTGGTGTTTGGAATTTATTTGCAATAGTTTGATAGATTTATTCTCAATGGTCCACTCAAATATATTAGAAAACTTTGAATCCACACTTGTGAGCCGAAAGTGAAGGGAGACGTATGGAAACTGTCAATTTCCAAGATTTCAATAAGTGTATGTTTGATTATTACAAATTTTATTTGATTTCTGGAGTTTTGGTGTTTGGAATTTATTTACAGTAATCTTATTGTACAAATATATTCAAATAAGATTGACAAGGACTTTTTATCTGTAGTATTATATGCTCCTCATTTAGATTGACAGCATTATGTGATTTATGATTTTGCTATATACATAGCTGCTGATCTACTGCTGTGTATTACCGGGCTCAATATATATTATGACTATGATTCCAGTCTATATACTGAATCATATGTTCTTTTTTATATTGGCTCAATATAAGAATATTATAGATTTTTTCTCTCTGAAAAAATACATTCAAATAAGATATAGATAAGTATTAAAAAGCATATACAAAACTTGTCAGAAACAAAAAAAAAACAGAAAACATGTGAAAGCAGCAATATATTTTGTAAAAATGTTTATATTTTTTAATTTTAATTAATAAATAATTTAAATAATTCTTTGAACAGCAATGGGAGAAGATAGCTGATTTTTTTTTGTTATTTATTGAGTTTATATTTAAAAATTAAATTTATATATATATATGATACATAAATTTCAATATATCACTTAAAGTTTTCTCGTACCCATCAAAACAAATGCACAGCATCTTTAAATTTGATCTTCCAAATGCACAACATCTTTAAATTTGAACCGAAGATCGCTCCCTGTATCCAGTTTTTGGTGGTGTTCAGCTCAGTTTCTGTTTTATACAAATCAGGCCTAAACTTTTTAGGGTTGCAAAATTAATTCCCCATGCCAAGAAATCTGTGTGGTTATTGTTGGCAACCTGCTGCGTAGAGGGTAGGATCATCAGCACGCTGGATAGAGGGTAGGATCATCAGCACAATGTTACCTTCTCTCATAAAACAATAATAAATCTAAAAATAAATAAATAAATTAAATATTACCAAGTTAGGAATTTGTGCCTAATTTTTGGTTTATTCCTTTAAGATAAGAGTTAGTTTAGATAACTCCTATATTGGTGTGTGTCTCGTGAGAAATTATCTCTACCAAAGTTGTCTATAGCACACACTATCTTGTGAACATTATTCAATTATTTATTTGTAACACTATATTCAATTATTTGAAAAATAAAAATGAGAGAGAATAACTGAGGAAGCATGAGGCTTCAGCGTTTTTCCGCCAATATTTTGTGTCTGGTTTTTATGTGTGTTTTTCTGTTTGATTTAATTTCATTTTCAATATGTGGTATAAGAGCTTGATAGTCTTGCCATTGAGGGTTTTGACAAAGATCTGCATTTCACCTCTTAGATGGAGAACAAGGTGAAGAGTCGATTCCTTCTGGATGTTGTAATCTGCGAGAGTGCGTTCGTCCTCAAGCTGTTTTCTAGCAAGGATCTGCCTCTGCTGGTCGGGTGGAATCCCTTCCTTGTCTTGAATTTTAACCTTAATGTTATCAATAGTGTCTGAGCTCTCAACTTCAAGGGTGATTTTTTTCTCGTCAGAGTTTTGACAAAGCTCTGCATCCCTCCTCTAAGATGGAGAACAAGGTGAAGAGTCGATTCCTTCTCGATGTTGTAATCTGCGAGTGTTCGACCATTTATGCTATTTTCCAGTGAAAATGAGCCTCTGTTGATCAGGAGGAATTCCCTCCTTGTCCCTGATCTTTTCCTTTACATTGTCTATGGTATCTGAGCTCTCGACCTTGAGCGTTATGGTTTTTCCCGTCAATGTCTTCACAAATATCTACATTTTGAAATCTAAAAATTGCAAACAAAACACCTCAAATAAACTTGTTGAGGAAATGCTTCCCCCGTCGCTTATGAAAAAAACTCCAACGCTTGATTGACATCACTGCTTGCGCTTTACTTAATAAGCCCTAAGAACCAAAATCGCTCTGATACCACATATTGAAAATGAAATTAACTCAAACAGAAAAACACAATTAAAAACTAGACACAAAATATTGGCGGAAAAAGGCTGAAGCCTCATGCTTCCTGGGGTATTCTCTCTCATTTTCAAGTTGCTTCCCTCAGCAGCGACGGCCACATTGGGCTGAATCGTCCCTTCTACCTTCCTATTTCAACAATATTCGTCATCACATGAAATTTACATTAAAATTTTCAATATTGAAGGAAACTAGATGAGGCATTTAAGTTATGGAATGTACTGGATTTTCGTATATGACATGCTTAGTACCTACCACAATTAATTTACCAAGAAATGAAGATTTTATGAGTAACCTTGCAAAAGATAAGAAAATATCATATCCTATATATATAACACAATTTTATAGTTTATTACATTTATTTAAATATATTTTTCTACCCCTAACTTCACTTTCATCACACATAATTTTAAAAATCCATAAAATTATTTAAATGTTCCTTATTATCTTCCCTTTCCTATTTCCACTTAGTAAAATACTAAATTATATTAAATATTATAATTTAACCAATTCTATATATATTATAATTTAAAATTATATTTTAAATTTCAAATTTTCTCAAAAATGAAATTGAGTTGTATTTCTTTTTAATATTTTTCTATGCCCATCTTTGATCTTACTAAAAAAAATTAAGTTTACATGGCAACGCATTTTCTCTTTATATATTATGTTTTTAATGGCATTTTAATTTGTCCACTATACAACTATACATTTGATCTATGCATGCATATCAATAGTTATCTCATTCCATATTCTATAACCATTCTACAATATTTCAAGTCTATCAAGGATGTATAAAAAATAAGCCATATGTGTTCCACTTAAAATTTCATTTATCCTTTTACATGGTTTTAAATTTAGTCAAATCATATTTATTGAGTCTCTATCTAATCTATATGCATAAGGGGATGCATCTTATGCTTAGTTCAGTCACAATAGAAATAAGCTTCACTAGCAACAACGGTAAGGGACTCCAAGGGGTAGGTGTTAGAAATATTGGTATCATTCATGTCAAAGATGAGAGGAGACTATCCAAGATAAAGATTGCAAGATGAACATTGTTGCAAAAATTGTTTGAATACGAGATTTTTTGTTCATTCCCAACTTGATTACCCAATTTTTTGTATATTTGAGGAATGTTTACTCTAAATACCTAACTCAAATGGAAGCATATGAGATATGGTTGAAAATTTTATTCCAATACCTTTTCACTAGCATATGTAACTCCCTTTAACTCCATAGGAACGAGAAGATATGAAAGATTATGATAGGTCTTCCTAGCCAACTTTACAAGTCAAACCCATAAAGGATATATGAGTGAATTTGAAGACCATATGAGGTGCACAACAAAAGCTACGAAATATTGCTAGGGTCTTAAAGACGGAGAATAAATGTCATTTGTGGAGTGAACAACCCATCTTAGCACTTTCATTATAATTTTTCTTATGGTTTAAATCACGTAAAGTTTTCTCAAGATTGTGTTTACCGATCAAAAGAAATGCACACCTTTAAATTTGAACTGAACATTGATCCCTATATATACTTTTTGATTGCGTTCAACTCAGTTTCTATTTTGTACAAGTGGGGCCTAAACTTCTTTGGCTTGCAAATTTCTTTCCATCTAAAAACCATGTTCCCGATTCCCCGCGTCCAGAAATGTGTGTCGTTATTGTTGGCAACATTCCACATGGAGGGTAGGATCATCAGGCACAACCCTCGGTTGTGAAGGCCGCATTTGGCTAAATCGTCCCTTCTTCCTTCCTATTGCAAGCAGATTTTCCATCAAATCAGGTTTACATTAAAATTTTCGACACTTGAGGAAATCAGATGAGGCATTTAGCTTATCAAAGATACTAGATTTTTAAATATGGCATGCTCATTTTATGCAACAATTAGTTTACCGAGAAATCAAGAGTTGATGTGCAGCCTTGAAAACAAGAAATTCTAAATGAGAAAATATCATGTTCCTAAAACATGTATAAGTTATGGAAACTTGAATATATATATATATATATATATATATATATATATATATATATTGATATATTGTAATGCCTAGCTTTGATTTTGAAATATAGAAGCAACATTTTACGTAGAATCTATCAAAATAATCACAAGTACATACCTGGTTCTCCCGATGTCGATCGTTGGTTGTCATTGCTTCAATTATTCTGCCTCTATTACCAAACCGATTTATTCCTCCATGCCTATCTAGGATCAAATTCTCTGGTTCATAGACCTACAAGAATCTAAGATTGAAGTCTTCTATCCCCATGCCCAAAGCTTCAAGAACAATTGCTCAAATTTCCCATCTTTTCAGTTCAATAACAATCCTTAGGCTCTTCCCTCAATTTGTATCTTTCCCTTCGTCGTAGCTTTCTCTCTATTTTCGTTTTTTCCTTTGCTTTCCCTAAAACTCCCCAACGCTTTGTCGAACAATATCCTCACTATCTCGTAAAATTCCTCTTTTCTTTCTTCATTTGTTCCCTTCCTTCACGTTGTATGCATCTTCTGCCCCCTAATTGACTGCCTTATGGATTTAATATACCTCCTCCTTAATTGAACGACCCGTGGTTGAATGTACCTTCCTCATTGGTGAACACTAGTATTGTAGCAATAATGTTGCAACTCCTGGGGCTTCCTACTTTACTTTTATCAACCCGGTAGTTCGTAACAAACTTGGAAGCGACGGTGTTGTATACACAAGTACTAGCTCTTACTGCACGCTGTCACTTCGTCAACTGGCGCAAGATCACTAGGAGCTCAAGCCAACTTCTATGATTTCCATAAGAAACTTTATGTGTGATGAAAGAAAGGAAAGCTCACCCTATAGAGGCTACTCTATTTGCAGAAAGGAAAAGAGGACCGAAATGTAAAGTAACCCTAGCAAACCCTAATTAACCAACTAACCCTACTTTTGTAGAAAGAGAGATGAAAAACCATAAACTGAATGCCATTACCTACTTAGAAAGTAAACAACATCTATTCAAGCTATTTCTAGAAGGAAATGAGAAAAAAACTCTTTTTGGGTTTTTAAGTATTTTATGTGAAATTGTCATGCATATAATTTATTTTTTTGTGGATGTGGCAGCGATTAGGTGGCGATGGAGCCGGACTTTGGAGTTTGTAGAGGTGTAGGAAGGTGTGGATGGGTCTTAAGAGGCCTTTGGTAACCTTCTAGAGGCTTTCCCTGCACTCAGACTTCAAAAAGTCACCTACTGGAAATTCTATAGGAGGCTACAGGGGATCTACAAGAGGATCTACACGAGGATGCCGAGGGATGTTTTAGAGGTTTAAAGGTAGAAAAATGGTGGGAAAGGGTAGCTGAAGACTAGAGGGATGTGTTAGGGTGTCCAAGGTTCATCAAGAAGGCTTATGAAAGAGAATGATGGTTGGATTTGTTCAAGGGATGAGAGGAAAGGTTATGAGAAAAACACAACAAATTAGGAAATATTTATGAGTGGCTATGAATGACCTGTGGAGCATATAGAAAAAGAGATGGTGATGGATGATTTATTGACTTATTATGAGCAGAGATGTACTGCAAAAGAGCTGCAAATCAAACGCTGAAACTGAGCAAGAAAAGAAATTAGCTGCATTAAAAAACATAATTATACCTCATATTAACCTAAATTCTAATCTAGGAAAATGAAATGTTGAACAATGCTACATGGAAAGGAAAGCATGAATGGAGATTTATTGCCGAAACAGAAATGAGTATGGCAAAATGGATCTGAAGCAAAGCATTAACCTCTAAATCAAACTATAACACTAGAAATTGCGTGGAGAAGGCAAAACTATGTTTTTGGTGGCAACAAGAGGGTATTGACCTCAGCTCATGGCCCCAAAGGGAGGAAAGGAGGTCAAGGCTCTGTTGATGGCCATTTGGTATCTTTCTCTTACCACTATTTATCCTACTTCAGCAAACTAAAATGGAAACAACTATGTAAGTCACAAAAAAGCAACCTATTTCACTAAGGAAGAAATCTATCTAATAGCAACTAACTCATGAATTGCAACAAGACATATAAATACAAAACAAGAGGTGTTGGGAAGCTTGGGTTGGGCCCTAACCCAAGAGCTTCAGCTCTGTGGAAGAACTCAGTGCTGACTCAAAAATATTTCATCCATTATCAAAATAGTAGTCAGATTACATAAAATTGTCCACAAAAGTAAGATCGAAATGAGCTGAGCAAAAGCTGCAACAAAAGTGCAAAAATTTGACTAACATCCAATAACCTAATGAGGCCCTAGGCCTCTCTACTATACAACTAAAGCTTCCAGCAACTCCCTTAAAATTAGGGAGGCTCGGCTCCCAGGACTTGAGATAGACAACAGTTAATCTTCACTTGCTCAGCTGCCTCTTTGATGCACTGATGTGGCTGCTTGTGCTTCGAGCTTTCCGAAGGAGGATTTGAAATAGGGAGTCATCAATGAGGGGGACACCCTCCTATAAATCATCTCCCTTGTCTTGCTCGAATATTGGCTGCCAAATGCTCATTAAACATTTGACTTTGTCTCAAAATTAACCGAAATTTTTCATAAAGCACACATTAGACTTCATGGCATAATGACTAACCCAACTCACTCTATTAGCATAAATATAATTAAAAAAATGTAATAAACTAATGAGAATGGTGGATTAAGCTAAGTCAAGAGGCAAAATGATCCCATATAATTACCCATTTATGGGGCTCATTATCACCCCCTACTTTATTTGTTCCTCATCCTCTGAGCAACTAGTCCATTTCCTCATCTTTGATGGCCTTGATGGCCTTGATGGCCTCCCTGACATCCCATGCTTTTGATGTGAGATCCTCTTCTTTATCATGGAATCCTGCCTTTTTGTCCACCTCCTCCCACTCTTGTTTCTCTTCTTCTTCTTTTGCGCCCTCTAGCAGTCACAGCAGTAGTGGGGGACTTAGTTTGAGGCCAATGCAATTGACCCTCAAACTCTGCATAGAGTGCTTGTACCATGGCACTCTCCTCAATGCTTCTTTCATCCTTGTTGGGGGGTGATACTCCCTGATCTGCAGGTTGTGTGGCAGTGTATTCCACCTTCTCATACAAGCATGAACATAGTCCTCTCCAAGCAATATTTCCATGTACTCAAAATGTGCAATGGCCTGAGCCTGATCATTAATGTATTTAGGGGCACTTTGAGGATCATTTGCAAGTAGCTGGTGTGTGTTAATGAAAGCCATAGGGTCTGATGGCTCTACTCTAATAATTAGGGGCTCATTTTGTTCTTTTCCCATCAACTTCTTGATTTTAGTGGCCCTTTTCTCCTCATGACTCATCCATGATGCCATGGCCATCAACTGCAAGTCCCCTAACCTAGCATTGGGGTCCCATAGGTTCATATCAGTGAGGGCCATGTTATGCAAATAAAATTGTGCCAACTTTGCCTTGTCTTCTACTGAACTGTAATCACATAGGTCCATGAACTGTCTATAATCCTTAAAAGGCATGGTGCCTCTTTGTGCCAGAGTCTTGATCTAGAACTATAGCCACTGGTCTTTGAGGTATACTCCATATGATTTGGCTGGTTGTCTGCACTGTAATGCGTCCATAGACCAGCTGGTCATGAATGCTAATTGGGTTTCCCTTTCTCACAGCTGTTTTCTTAACATTTCATTCTATGCTTCCAAGTGAGATCTTCTGATTACTTCTGTATGTCTTACAGTGCCCAATTCCTTACCCATTTCTCTCAACTTTCTCTCCATGTGGCCAATGTCTTCCACCCCTTTGGACTTGGCGATCTGCATCCATCTATGGCTCCTTATCCTTTCCTTTTCTAGTTCAAAGAAAAGTGGGACTGCAAATTACTGTGGAATCATATTTCCCCCTTCAAGACGATCGTAATAAGAGCCCAAACTAGGCTGGGGGTGAGGTTCTTATGTCTCTGCTACCTCATCCTATCCCTTAGTCTGGTCCTCTGCCCTTTTCTCAGGGTTTTTAGTCTTTTGCAGCTTTGTTAGGGTCTCCTGTAGAGCAGTCTGTGCCTCCTGTAGGACTGTCTTTGAGTCCTGTAGTTTTATTCTTTCCTTCCAAGTGGAAGATCTAAGGGTACCTCTTTCATAAGTGATGGGGGTTTTGGAGGAATATTCTTCCCTTTTGATAGTAGGGGAATCTTCAATGGTGATATGCTCTTTTGAGGATGGTTGTGGCTTCCCTGTTTTATTCTTGCGCTTTTTCAAGCCTTGAAATACATTGATGGTTGTCTTTTCATCTTTTGTTTGGGTTTAAATGGGGTACTGAGGGCAGTAAGAACAATTGCTACCTCCCTTTCTAGTGTCTCAGGAGACACTTCTGTCTTATTTGCCCCTTTTTCCTCTTCTTTTGTCTTCTCTTCCTCTGCTAGCTTTGTTTTTGTTTCCTTCTCATCCTGTTGAGTTTCTTTCTTTTCTACTTGAGTCTTTTTCTTCACTATTTTAGGTTCTTCCTTCTCTATTTTGGTCTTTTCCTCCTTTGTTTTAGTCTCTTCCTTCCCTATTTTAGGTTCTTCCTTCTCTGTTTTAGGTCCTTCCTTCTTTGTTTTAGTTTCCTCGTCATCTTCCCGTTTTTGTTCTTCCCCCTCACTTTCAGAAGGACTGAGGGCATATGTGAGGGCTTTTATATCATCTTCTCCTGTTATCTTTCTGAATATCTCCCAGGCTAGGGGGATTGTGAAGGTGTGGACGGGTTCTTCCACCAGCAGTTTAATTAGTCCATGGTGAGCCAATTGATTTAGACCTCCTTCTTTCAATTTAATGTTGGAGTCTATAAGGGATTGTAGGAGAAAATATGGAATACTGAGTTTTTGGGGTGTGGGAATATCCATGCCATATCTCAGCTCATGCAGGAGTCTGAAATGGTAACCATAAACTATGCTATACCTCCCTTCACAGGAAATGTACTTGATAATTTGGTAACTGACCTCATCCCAAGGGTAAGGTATGCTTGTTCTTATGATGCCATTTTTGTCCTCTAGAGGATTCTCATTTGGTTGGAAGAAGGTTTTCTTGGCAACTTGACCCAATGGCTTTTCATATTTGCTCCAGGGTAGTCCAAGTGGAAGACTGGTAACCCTACTGATAAATTGTGAGGTGATTCCCATACTGAGACCTCTAAAAGTAACAGTGGCATGGGTCTTTGAGTGGGGAAACAAGGAAAGGGAAAATTCCTAAGTCACTTCTTCATCATACCCTCTAAGTTTTTCGAAAAATGGCATCTAATTGGCTCTGGTAAAAATGGCTACTGCCTCAGGATGTTCGTGGAGCCTGACTGAATTTATGTGTTCCTTCCTCATGAATTCCCCTGTCATTATGTTTATAAACTTTTGGAATACCCCAGGTGGAGAAGGAGACAACAATTTTTGCAAAAACTGGCAACGGATAAAAAAACTGTGAGTGTTTTGTTTTTAAAGAAACAGACAGAATTTTTTTAATACAATTCCTTTTCTTTTTCAGGCTTAATTATTCCCTAAAATTGCATCACTCCTTGTGTATATGAATATCCAAGGTGGGTTTGTACCAACTCTACCTCTTCAAGTTTGAATTTGAGTGAAACCCCATGTTCTCTTCTGTAAAACTCCTTACTAGCCCTCCTATAGAAATGGTTGTAGGTTCTCCTGTAGAACCTGTTACTGCTCCTGTAGAACCCGATAATGCTCCTATAAAACACTGATAAGAGGAGGGCTAAAACAGATAGAGAACGGTGGTTTTGAGGCTGTGAAGGTGGTATAGAGCTTGTTGCAGCCACGGGGATGATGATAAAATGGAAACAAAGGTGGTGAATAAGTTTGAGGAGGAGTACTTATGTTTACTCGAGATATTTCTAGCGATGATTTGAGGTGGCAAAAAGGGTACGTTTCCATTATTCAGACCATTGGTCCCCACTGCTGTGTCATCATGAATCCTCATGATTGCTACCCACAATCACTTCCGATCATTTGCATCGAGGTTTATACACTCGCCACTACCTGTCTTTTTGGATTTTCTATGAGTTGACTAGGCACACGTGTGAGGGATCTCCGGATGAGCGCAGTAAAACTGGATGAGGGTGGCCAGTTAACCGGCCACCTTTCTGGTTTAACCCTAACCATCTCATTCGTTCATGCAATTTTTGAATTATACAGATGCAACAGAGGAGAGGGTTATTCACTTACCTGGGAGTTGAATGTGTGTGTTGTGAGGCATTTTGGTTCCTTTTGTTGCGGTATGCTTGTGTTTCAGTTGTTACATGCCTGGATTTCCTCTGTTGCATGCTTTCTATTGTCTATCGTATGGCTTGTTTACTTTGTGGAGGTATCCTCTGGTGAAATCTAGGTTCAGATATCTCCTTCAATCTTCAGATTTGCACCCTCATGCTGTTGATGCTATATTTTAATGGGACAGTGACTTGTCTTGTCCATATCTCTCAAACGGTAGACTAGATTGACCTGAAATTTTCTGAGCATGTTTCCATCATCATTATGCACCACCCATAGAAAAATTTTGGTCAATGGATTCATGAATTTCAAGAAAAATTGAAAATGGCTGAAGGTGATGGAGGTCGATTTCTTGGAAACCGTGCACTAGAATTGGTTGAAATTTCTTGGGCATGTTACCATCACCCATATGAATCTCCCCATGAAGCAATTTTGTAAATGGATGCATGGATGTGGAGAAAATGTAAAAATGGTTGAAGGTGATGGAGGCCAATTGCTTAGTAACTGCGCACTGGAAGTTGTTCAAATTGCTTGAGCGTGTTACCATCATCCATATGCAACTCCCCATGAAACAATTTTTTAAATGGATGCACGATTTTCAAGTTAGGGAAAAAACAAATTTCTTCTCTATATATTTTTATATCAGAGCATCCTGCAGTTTTTTGGACAGTAAGAAAAATAAGCTTGGGGTATGATGCAGGCTTAGGAATGATGGAAGAGAGATTTGAAGAATGCAGGAGGATTTATAAACCCTTTATGAAGCTTCCCTATTCCTCAAACTACCTTTAAAATCCATTTCTGGCTCTCTGTAATTTCTACAAGAGCCTCCTGTAGAAAACACAGTTTTTGAAAAAGAAGCAGAGTGAGGTGAAAAAAATGCCAAGAATGATGGAGAAAGGTCTGGGAAGGTAGGATAGGTATTGGTATTGGTTTCAGGGTTCCCTTGGCACCATCTTCTTCTTCCTATAGTCCTCCTACAAACGTACAATGTAACAAAAAAAATTCCCCTTTTTTCTCTCTTTTTTTTTTTTTTTTTAAACAACTAGGGCACCTCAGAGAGGTTTTCACCCTAATTACCTGTCGTGGGCACCTCCAAGGGAGGTTTTCGCCTAGGGATCTTTTTTCTCTCTTTTTTTCTTGTTTCCAACCCATTGACCGCCTCATGGAGGTTTCAGTTAATGAGCTAATCTGAGGTGCCTCCAAGGAGGTTTTCACCTTAGATTTTTATTTTTCCCGTTTTTTTCATTTTTCTTCTTCTTCTTCTTCTTTGTTTCTCCTACCCTACTCTACTTGAAAAAAAAAATCACTTTCAAGTATAAGAATACTTACAATGGAGCCATGTGCACATCAAGATGATAGACAACATGATGTGGAGGCTTGAAATGTATGCTTTAACATGTACCTGTATTTCAGAGACCAAATGATTTGACTATTAAAGGATCAAGCATAGTTGAGGAAGAGAGTGATGCTGCAAATTAGTGGCTGTCTGGAACCATATTTCAATATAGTTGCAATGTCCTTGGTCCTTTTTCTGATCCGTATCATTCTTCATGTCTTCTTCTACCATGACCTTCACATCTTCCTCTTTTTGTTGATTTTTCTTTTGAATACATGGAGGATTTGATGGTAACCATGAGGGAGCTCTCTTAATCTCTAATTTTGATGTCTTCTCTTCATCAAGTGCAACCCATGGTTCTATGATCTTCTCTTTTGAATCTTCTTTTTCTGGATGTGGTCCTTCAATGATATCAATATAATCTCTTTTTTGCAATACTATTCATGAGCTATGGTGAATATTGTTGATCTCAAGAGTTGTTTGGAAGTGTTTTACCTCAACATTGTAATTTGGTTGAGCTACTTCAATGTGTGGGTTTTGAAATGGTGGTACTGTCATGCGGAAAGAGTTATTTTTGCTGACAAAACTAACCTCCCTAGGAGCCTAAGACTCTCTAGTGACAAACAAGACAATTAAGAGCAATCCTTCTCTAAACATGAATTATCATACGAGAAACCAAGTGTTTTTCGATCCTACCTGAAGTTCAACGTTGTTGTAGTAGTCTAGCCTCGTCAATCCAGGGAGCTCCTCCTTCACTTCGAAACCTGCATACACTAGCAATCAAATGATTACATAACACCTGAATATCTCATAAAACAAAACATATTGAACATATAGACCAAGGAGTATATGAAACAATTCATTAACAACAAATCATTGAGAAGAATGGACTTATTTGTATTAAGGAAACAAAAAAGAAACCATTACAACCTGAGCCTTGGTGTTGTGCAAGTTCCTCCCAGGGTCCAGCAAGAGTTTTCCTCTACTTTGACAAGCTCACCCACTTCCAAATGAAACAAGAAAGGATGGTAATCTCTCCTCACAAGCTTACAATGGAAGTCCTAATTCCAGCAGCATCTACCCTTTGGAATGTTCAGCTTTCAACCTCCCCTCCCTTGGACCAATGCCTGTATTTATAGTGTTCTAGAGGAAGTTATTCAGTTCCAACATCAATGGGATACTCCCTCTTTTGGATGGGGTAGCTCCTCTCTTGATGGGATAAGTTCCTCTATCATAGGGATGCATGAACCATCTGGAGGCGCTCAATACACGTCAAACACTCTTCTAGAATGCTCTAGAAGTGACCACAAGTAACTTTTTTAAGATGAAACTCGCGCCTTTTGACCTTTACAGGAGTACGCACCCATCCCTTGACTTACAGAGCGTACAAGTACGCAGGTGTAATGAGCTTGGGATGCGTACACGCAGGCAAGGTAGAGAGAACCTGCGTACCCAGAGATAAACATGATTTTAATGACTTTCTCTCTTTCTTGAAGTTTGACATGGAGAGCAAAGGTATCAGGCTTGACAAGGAGGATAATATGACTATTGATGGAGCCATATTAACTGCAGATAGTCATGGTGACAAATTTTAGTGTAACACACGATAACAATAAAATTCATCTTTGAGTACATGCTGACAAGGTTTGGCTCTCCAAAAATTATAATGAGCAATCAGGATAAGCAATTTCTTACTAAGACGACCAGTGCAGTGATGGAGGAATTTTAGGTTTACCATTAGAAGAGCATGCCATATCATCCATAGGCTAATGGGATGGTGGAAGCATTTAATAAAATATTGGAGAGTGTGCTAACAAAGGTTTGCAATTCTGTAAGAAATGATTAGGATGTGTGCATGCCTGCGGTACAATGAGCTTATAGAATGACTTGCAAGAAGTTGAATAGACAAACACCATTCAAACTGGTTTATGTCATAGAAGCCATGATGCTGATGTAGTACGTTGTACCTAGTATGTGCATAGCGACATTCACAGGAATAGCAGATCACAAAGCCCTGGAGGATAGTTAGTTTCCTTCAGTCATGCAACATTTACCAGAAGCAGCAATGTTCGCTTCGCTCTAGGCCACCAAGGACCCCCAAAGGGTCAAGGATAACAAGATATTTTAGATCTTGATGGAGATGAGTATCAACATGGCCATCAATTGCAAACCGCAGTTGTCACTGACTATCTTCGAGCAGTTGGTAGAGTATGTGGATTTCAAGGAAAACTTCCACTATGTCTCCATATGAGCACAGAAATACCATGAGAACAAGTGGTATGACCTTCCATACCTCACCATAGACGATGCAATCATGGTAGTCCTCGACCGTTGGCTAGTAGAGAGGCGCATGACCTCAAACTTGACAGATGGGTCTAACAAGTCTACAACGAAGCATAAGAAGGAAGAGGCTAGACTAAATATGAAACAATTGGCCAAGAAGAGGAAGAAAGAGGCTAAGGGCAAAGCCAAAGTGGAGAATGCTGCAAAAAGAAAAGAGAAGAGAAGGAAGAAGAGGAGGAGTACGACTCCGACAGGAGTCAGAAATCTCCTTCCCTAGAGACAAAAGAGGAAGAGAAGTGATCCGACTAGGAAGTAGCAAACCTAGAGACTACTCCATTCTCATTTAAGCGCAACAGGGAGTAGGAGAAAGTAGGGCTGTAGAAGAAGTCTAAGGCCAACAAAACATCCCTCGACCCAATCACCTTGACAGAGGGTGATTTGAATGACATTGGTGATGCAGTGAGGGATGTGATCGCGGAACTGCTACAATAGTTTGAGCAGTAGTAGCAATAGGCCTTGGGTGCCATTCAAATGGGTCTGTGTGAGTTGTAGATCCAAGTGTCATAGATATAGACCAGTGTGTGGCAAAGAAATGCGATGTCAACTAGTTTGGCACCTGGAACATTGGAGGTAGCAGAAATGGTGTGCATGTTGGATCCTTAGGCCATAGTGCTACTAGATGGAGTGCTGACTACAGAAGAAGAAGATGACAGGGTCACTATCAACACCCATAAGAGGGTTGGGCTAAATTTGGCTACGCTTCCAAGTGAAGCCCTTTAGAGATTGTAAGATGGTGTGATCATGGAACTTCGAGCTGGAGAATAGCATGCCGTAAATGTTATTAGTGAGTAGAAGGTGAACAATGCTTAGTTGGTTTTACAGAAGAATTATGCCATTGATCTTCTTAAGGCCACCAAGAAAACTAATGATCACATTACCATGGTGGTGGCTGAGGCATGTTGGACTGTGCTAGAGCTGGATACTCCTGAAGATGCGCCAGTGGATGTAAGAATTAAGAAGCTCATTGTCGGAGTGCGTGAAGCGAGAACATATTTGTCTAAGGTTCAGTTTGAATTGAACCTTAAAACTATAGAGCTTGAGTTGAGGGCCCAACCTTCGAATCCACCGGAGGTTAAAGAGTAGCGTGCGACTGCTATCAAAGATGCAGTAGCAGCTATAGATGATGTCGTGAAGGTGTGCACTGCACCCTTCAAGTAGTTGCTCAAAGTAGTCACCAACCTAAAGGAGGATCCCACTGTGTAGAGGCTAGAAAGAGAGGCATGGGATCTATAGTAGAGATATGATGAGGTTAAAGGCGATAGCATGCACCGTCGCCATTACATAAAGGTTAGCGAAGCTATAGGAAGAAAACGCGCTGAAAGAATAGGTGGATGCAGTTCGGAGCAAGGAGACAATACTCAAGGCTAGACTGGGGCCTTGGCTAGAGGAGGCCTATGTACTCACTACCTCCATTGAAGGGAAATTGGCTAGTCTACAGGAAACACAACAAAATATATAGGTAGACAACACAGAGCCAATGACAGAGTAGCTAGTCAAGCAGGTGAAGTAGGCGTCAACACAGTGCAATGCTGAATTCATAGTGGTACAGGTGGAGCTGGGAGGTCTTTTTGATAAGATCTCCATACCAGTAGAGTGACTCGAGGGTGAGTCACCAGATTTGTGTTGGGGGCCTATTGGGAATGGGTACCCTGGGGTCAATTTTGGGGTTAAAATCCCAAGTTTTAGGGCTAAAGGCCCAAGTTTTGTGTAAATAATGTAAAGTCTCTACATTTTGTGGCTGTGGAGCATGAAGAAGTAAGAAGTAAAAAAGGGTTTCCACCCTTATCTTAGATAGTTTTTGTTGGCTTGATGAGATTTTCCCTTGGTCCGCGGACCATGGGATTGTATAAAAAGGGAGTCTTAGAAGAGTCTAATGTAGTTCATAAGAGTTTTGGTAGAGTTCTGAGTAAGTTTATGGGTCCGTGAGAGCTAAAAGTGAAGACTCTTATCATAGGTAGAGGCTCTGTAGCTGAGTGCGCAGAGGCCTGGGGTAGAAGTCTGCAGCTAAGTGCACGAACCCTTGTAGTTGTGTGTGCAAGGTAGTTCGAGTCTGTATTGGAAATATGGATTATCAATAAAGAGAAGTATTCTAGAATTATTTCTGTATGCATTATTTTACTTCTGTTATGAATGTTGCAATTATGTTATGTTGAATACTAGGATTATGAATTAACGCTATATTGATGCACGAGTCTATGTATTTTACTTTGTCATATGAACGCAAGTAAGAATATCTGTTTATGTAGAGATCACTGAAATGCATGTTAAAGTTAATCAATAATTAAGTGAATCTAAGTAAATAGAGAAGTAAGAGTAATTACAGAGGTGCGTAAGTGCCTGATCTGTCTATTTGGGGTCCACAAAGGACAATCAGAGACTTTCATGGAGGCTTCAAGGACGAATATGAGAAATACTTTGATAAGTCTTAAAGGAATTATTGGTCTATGTGAAGGAATGCTTAGGTCATATAACCAACATCACAACCATCTTAGGGTGCAGAAACTTGGTTCCTGCATCCCCCATACTACTTCGATTGAGACTTCAGTCCACGCTCTATAGATTGATGTCAAAAGGGCCAGTAGTGTAGGGATTTTCTTGGTTGCTTAATGTTGAACCTGGTTCAGGGCCCATCAAGCCAACACACATGTTTCTCTTGCACAATTTTCCTCACAAGATCACACACAACCTTATGCATACTCCTATTTCTTTGCCTCTCTATCCCATGCTCACAAAACAATTAGTAACAATGTGCCTTTCCTCCTCCTTTTAAAGAAATTTGAATGGAAAAATTCCGTGAGTTAGCATGAGTTAACTACTCATGAAACTCATCATATCTCTTGAGACTCAAGCACAAGTACTTTTCCTCAATTAAATCACATCAGAAGATTGATAAATTGCACTAGAAGAATTAGCTCCTAACTCATAGGAACTCATGTATGCTCAAGGAGAATCTCGTTGAGGCTCCTCGAATTAAGGAAAAAGATAAGGAACCCATTCTTGCTAAAATTTTCAACACTCCCTCTTAGTGAAGAAGGTGTTCTTGGAAGAACCTCATCCATCTAGATTTGTCTCCAATTCTACGAAGTTCTCTTCTTTTGTAGTTTCTCCCTCTGAACTAGAATCAATTCCCACTTTCTTATACAAAACCTGATTTGAAGGCTTTTTATTTCCCACCATGCTTTGCAAGTCCAAAATATTCCACTATCAATGATCATAGCTCCTTTTGTGTCACTAAGATTTGGATCATTGATCTATCCATTAGCAGGCCTCTAGCTCCACTAAGAAGTCAGCTCATTGGGTCTTCTTGATCTATCCTCTTATCAGTGGTTTGGCCATCTAAAAACCACTAAACTAGGGCTCCACAACTCTACCTCCTAAGAACTCATTAGTCCTTAAATTATCACTGTACATGAGGACTCTAAGGACTACCCACTTGTTAAGATTTTGGCTACTCTAGAATGCTACTCCTAGGGCACACAAATCTACAATCTGTGTGTTGGTTAATTCTATTCACTACTCTGATACCATATAGAAAATCCATGAAATTTTGATATGCTAATATGAGCGATAAGAAATATAATTTCTTCTCATATAAAGACACAATTTCCATACTAAAATTTGTAGTGGAATAGGAACATAATTAAACACAATTCAAGACACATAATTTCTAGGGAGCCCAACTAGGAAAACCCTATGCCTGTTGAGAATATTATTGATAGAAACTAAGGAATGATGTCTTACAATACAACTTTATTTTCAATAGAGAATACATCCTTCTCCATACCTTTCATAGGCTTGAGAAACATGTTTTTCGTGGCCTGATATACTCCCTAAATCCTTGCACAATAGGTGCTCCTATTAAATAGGAATTTCCTCCTATTTCTATGTGCACTACCAAAGGGAACTCTTCCTCACAATAATTTTGTGCATAGTTTTCCCTTGCACACTCTACCTCACGAGATCACACTCAACCTTGTGTGTACTCCTATTTCTTTGTCTCACCATCCCATGCTCAGAAAATAATCAGTAACAATGTGCCTTCACTCCTCCTTTTAAAGCAATTCAGATGGCCAAAGTTGGTGAATTTCTGAATAATGAGTTTTATTTTGTGATTTTTTGAGTTAGCATGAATTAACTACTCATGAAACTCGTCTTATCTCTCAAGACTCAACCACAAGTTCTTTTCCCCAATTAACTCATACTAGAATATTGATAACTCAACCATCTGTTAGTGTAGTGTCTTCACATTGCATCAGAGATCAAAATTTACTCTTTTGCATCCATGTTAGGAGTCCCAATTTCAATCATATGCATTCCATTAGGTCATGGACCAACTGATGGTTGATTTTAGTCTAGTTTTTACTCCCCATCACATGATATCTGCTGACCTCTTTCAGTCACCATTCAATCAAATGGTTTAAACTCAATTTTCATCTTTGCTCCATTTGATTTAAAGAAGTCTCCAGTATTAGGGTTTTCAAGGACATTAGATATTAGGGTTTCAAAGTCAAACTTTAGAAAATAAGGGTCATGCGGACATGTGAAGGATATACGAATCTTCAGATAACTTTGAAATTCTCAACATATGTAAATTTAATAAGTTTTTCACCTCAAACTCAGTTTGAGGTGAAAATAGAGTATTGTTCCATTTTTGTAAAATTTCATGTAATTTAATTGTTTCTATATGTAATAAGCACTCAGCAGCTGTACCTGATGACATTGCCAAATCCTGCCACTGCAAAAATCAAGTCATCTAGAGCACCAATCTGCCTACAAAAGAAAAAGAGAATAAACCCTAATTTCCTCTCCCACTGAGCTAGGGTTGGTTATGGGATTAGATATATATGAGTAGAGTAGGGATGAGAGATATCATAAGGTATGAGGTTGTTTCATATCATAGAACATCAGATCTCCACCATTTGTCGAGAAATCATTCCAAGGAACAAGCCATTCATCACACCTAAGGGACGATTTTCCTTCAAACTGTGTCTTTGAGAAAGAGAAGATGAATTTGAAAAAAGTAAGAGAGGTTTTTGTCCATAATTTACCCAAGAAGAAAAAATTCTTTCATTTTTTACATAGGTTTCATTGTTTGGGAGAAATGTCAAAATTATTGTTGCCTCAGGAGAGTTGCTACACCTCTGGAGTGATCTTGGTAAAATCCATTTTTTCTCATAGATGTAATGTCAAAATGACTTGCTTGATGAGTCAACTGATAATTATACATAAATATCTTTCTAATGAGCTATCAGGAGCTCAATTTGGAGTTGATGAAGACCTTCAAAAGTTGACTACAACAACACTCTGCATTAGGCAGCCTCATTCTGCACATTTTGACCAGTCTTGGGAGATTTGACTTCTAATAGGGAAAATGAATTCAAAATTAAAAAATTCAATATGTTTTGGAAAGTAGACTCGACAAGCTTTCCAACAAGATATCATATTATTAATTTGGACATCGGGAAGGCCTCCAAAATGGGTATTAAAAATGGCACTGTGCATTGGGAGAGCGATTTTGCACATCAGAGGGGCACTGCGCATCAGGAAGTTTTCTCGTGTGTTAATTTACACTGGCACTACACATCAGAGAGGCACTATGCAATTGTAAGCAGGTGTTGTGCATTGGCCATTAACACTTCAAAACCCTCAAACTTCACCTCTAATCACCATCATTGCTTCATTTCTCTTCCAATCAAGTACCTAGCCTCACTTTTGATCTCACATAGGGTTTTTATGCTATAATTGTCATTTTAGCATATTAAAACTCAAAACCCAAGTTGTCTCCTACCAAATTTCTCACCATTTCTAGCTCTTGTCACTTGTCTTCATTTTCCCGTTATCATTTGCCCTAAATCTATCCCTTGATCCCATTTTCCCTAACCTATTTTCCCTTTCCTTATTTTCCCTAAGAAACTAATCCCTTTATGAAACCCTAAGCTCATACATCAAAACCCTAGGTCCTCTATCCATCCTTCTCACTCCCCTACCTCACATCGTCACTATTGTTTCTTTCACAAATCTCTTCATATTCATCTTTCCCCCCATCTATTATCCAACATTCACCATATCATCACCACATCATCCCATAGATACAAGCATGGAAACAGACAGTGACCCTGATTTTGAGGAGGACACCCTAAGTGAAAGCTATAGCGAAAGGATTTTGTAGTAGGTAGAAAAAGGGAAAGGAAAGGTCCCAGGAGAAAAGCTTGATGATGATGTTGAGAGGGAGTTTTAGCTTGAGGACCATGATGATGATGCGCCACCTCATCACACTCAGGTAATTGATCTTAAAAGCCCATCATTAGATCAAAGCATGCTTTTGAAAGAGAAAGAGGTTCATATTCACATGTCAAATGATAAGTTGGCTAGAGATAGATATATTATCAATTACCTAAAGTAGGAGAATAAGCAGTTAGAGGGTAAATAAAACCAAATGGAGTTAGAGATGCTAAAAATTTAAAGGCAAAGCAACAAGGAGCATCCGATTCCATTGAATCATATTGAACAAGAAGTGGAGCATGATAGAGAAATATGGCTTGAAAGGGTTAACATTGACCTTGAGGGGCTTCTAAAGAAAACAAATAGAGACAATAATATGCTAAGGAATATGGCCCACAATTAATTGACCCGGAATAGGATATGTAACATAAGGATTAAGCACGTTAAAGCAAGATTCAGGAGGGACTTAAAAGGCAAAAAGAAGGATGAAAAGCTCAAAATTTTGGCTGATGTCACACTAGCCCAACAAAGTAACCCATGAAGCATCTTTGAGCCAAAAATGAGTAAATTTTGGAACAATTTCAAAATTTCAAAATTTTGAATTATGCAACACAGGAAATTTCGGTGGATGTGCAGCACTACTAGTGCTGCGCATTGAATTGGTGCATCCTCTTGACAAATGGCTTATATATTTGGATTCATCATAAAAAAATAAGTAAATCCAAAAAGTTTCATCAATTTTGGAGAATATCTTAGCCACCAAAAGGGTAAAAAACACTCAAAAAATGCCCTTCTGCCACTTTTTGGACCCACAAGAAGCAATCTTGGGAGAATTAATTTTTTAAGGGGAAAATCAACTCCAAATCAAGAAATTCAAGATGCTCCAGAAACTAGATGAGTAGATATTTCCAACAAGCTATATTGGGTCTGATTCGTATGAGTGGAAGGCCTCCAAAAGCTTCCCTAAAGTAGCATTGCACATTAGGCTCAGGTGGCTGCACATCAGGCAGATTTTGTCAATTTTTGCCTAAAACTCAAAATTTTGCCTAGTTTCTTCAGTGGTTAACTTTTATTCTTCTTTAGGAAAATGTATGCATGGTAAATGATGTATTTTATATAATTATAGATGAAAATCACCTCATAGGATAGATACTTCAAGTTCCAAGTGGTTTGAGTTGTAATGAATTGGTTCCCTAAGTTTTAGAGGCAAGTTGTTCCACTGCCTATTTTCTTGTTCCTAGTTTGGATGTTGTTGAAACAGTTCCTTGACTCATGGATTCGACCACTGATGAATCTCATGAGTGGTTTGATGCCTATATTATGTAGTTTCTTATTCATTCATAAAGGTTGGACTTTGGTGGAAGTGGTGGCACTCATTGAACATTTGTATCAATAGTTTGGCAAGGAATAAAACTAGGTTTCATAGCTATTTTTGTGGGATTCTTGTGATAGTGAGTTTATGTATTGTTTCTTCTTTGTAATAAGTTTTTCTTATGTTTTATATGTATCCAAAATCCATATTTCTCTTCTAAAACTAAATGTATCAAGGTGAATGGACAAAATACACTGTTGTGCTTTGTCTTGGGAATGCATTTGGTTTTCAATGTTTTCAACTGTTTGAAGAGGATTCATAGTTTATTTATGTCCTACTCAACTCCTCAGCTATCTTAATCTACCATATTAATCCATTTCTAGTACATAAACCCTTGTCTGCCTCGCCCCATAGAACATGATTGTATCCCTGAGTTGATTTCCCAGACCCATTCTACCTTCTCTAATTGATCCAGCAACCAAATCCTAAAAATCAAACCAGAAACCCTGAGCTGCTATACCTAACCTAAAATCTACATTAAATTCAGTCATCTGAAGCCCTAATTTCCAATATCATAATTGATATTGACAAGGAGAGAGCCCTCTCCCGACCTGGTAAGGCTAGCTACCTCATTAAGCATGGTTTGATGTTACCCTAGACCTGCCTTCCTTCAGCTTGAGGTAGATCCAAGCCCTAACATAGTGGCAACCATACTAGGGAACATAGTTTATGTTCCTCAACAAAATGTATCAAGTTCAGATCTAATTTTTGATGGTGGACAATGATTAGACACCGGAAGGCTGAAATCATTCACCTGGCAACTCCAGTGTCGAAAAATCCCAAGCTTCAGAATTTTTTATGGCAACTCCATTCTTCAAAGAACCAGTAGCCTGAAGAATTTCTTGGTGAATTTATTGTTATCATAATGGATTTGTTTGCTCGATGGTATGCTCCCATGATCCAAGATCACATTCCAGGTTTTCCAAATAAAATTTTGAAAGTGGATTGGCAAAGGAATTTGTGTATGTTTAAAGATGTTGATAGGAATGATGCTGCTTTACATCTGGTTAGATTTCACATGCATATTCGCAAATTAAGGGTTGATTTTCCTGAAGACTGCTTGATGAAGATATTCATGGCCACTCTGGATGGTGAAGCCCGATCTTAGTATGAAAGTTTGCAGCCTTCTTGTATTTATTATTTAAAATATTTTCATGCCATGTTCTTTGAAAGGTATAAAGAATCTTATCCATCCTTAAATTTAGTTTAGAATTGTTGCAAAAATATTTATAGTTTTATTGAAAATCTTGAGGAAGTTTATGAAGATGATGACTTCATGGATGATGAGATCATGGAAGCCTTGTATGAAAATCCATTTCAGCAGCATAAAGAGATCTTAGAGGATACTTTTCAAGTTGCTCAGGAAAATTTGCAACAGGTTCAAGATTTTAGTACAAAGGAAAATGATGAAAGAGAAGGTCTTATTTCAGATCTGCTCATAGCAGATGATAGTATGCAGGGAAATCAAGTTTCAATCTTAGATTGTGATAAAATCCGGTTGGCTATTTCAGATCTAGATTTAGATCATGATGATGAAGGGTACATTGTTCTGAATCGCACGAAGGAGAGCTCTGTTGTTGAGATCAACTGGAAAGAGGAAGACAAAGTTATTGATCCAAATGTTCTCATTTCATTAGAACAAAGTCTTCACGAGGAGGTAATCTAGTCCTTTTATGAAAAACAAGATGACATCTTTGTTCATGTAAGTGAGAAATCTTCTTTGGATAACTCAGTGGTAATTGATAGAAGTGTTAGTTTGAGATTCAAGAACCATCTGAAGTTTTCCTCCTATTACTGATGAGTTCGATAATAAACATGACAATTTGATTGCCATGTCATATGAAGATGATCAACAATGTTTTCAAATTTTAGAAGACCAAGGAATTGGAGATTGTCATTCAGGCTTTCCATGTTTTGAAATGTTATTTCAAGAAGACAATAATTGTTTGAGCAAAAGAAAACAACAAATACTCTCTCCTTTGTGTGAAGATGAGATAGATCAACTCCTAAAAGGTCATGTTACAACCCAAGCTAATGCAGCTTTACAGTGCTCACATCATCAAGAAGGTGTTAGTGAAGCTTCTTCCACTTTTGAAAATGATGATAGTCTTGAAATTAGATTTATAGATCAGTGAACAGGTAATGTTTTCCTTCATGAAGATGATAGGGCTATCATGTCTGATAATCTTGAAGAATGTTGAAGAAAGGCTTAGACTATGAAATTGAGGAATATGAGCCTGAGAAATACAATATGCCAGAAATCGAGTTAGAATTTCTCATGCTCAAGGACTTTATAGCTAACACTCATATACCAGAAGCTTATACTTCTCTATGTCTTCCTATCAATCAACAATCAACTATTATTTCAGATAATAATGAAGGGAGTACTTGTATTTTTGTTGTTGGATCTCAAGACAAGCTAGTGCTTCAGGATTTTCAAGATCCCTTCGACATTCTTTTGCAAGCATTAGAGAAGATGAATGTTGATTGGTTCATTAGCATAAGCCTTGGTTTCAGTTGTTCTTGTGAGTTGCCTACATGTACATCATTCTACCTGCTCAGGGACAGTGAAAGCAGAACTTCAATATGTAGCCATCTACTGGGTTGGTTACATTGGAAGGCCCACTTCACATGATTGTACATATTTCATCAATAGGCAGGTGGTTTTCATCATGATTTAAAGCCCTCAAGTCTCGATGGTCTGTTGCCATTAAAAGGTTTTGTAAGTACTTGTTTTAGTTAAGTAAGTCTCGAGTCAGTTTTCATTGTGTCAGTTTTTAGTCTTTGAAGTTTATTGACCATATTGCCCAATGGATGAGGCACTAGTTTACTTCTCTAAGAGATCTATGGTTCTTGGCACCTTCAAGAAGCTACTATCCCCTTTGGAGCCAATGTTAGTGTAGTGTCTTCACACTGCCATCAGTGATCAAAATTTACTCTTTTGCATTCATGTTAGGAGTCCCACTTTCAATCAGCTACATTCCATTAGGTCATGGATCAACTGATGGTTGATGTTAGTCCAATTTTTTACTCCCCATCACATGATATCTGCTGACCTCTTTCAGTCATCATTCAGTCAAATGGTTTAAAGTCAATTTTCATCTTTGCTCCATTTGATTTAAAGAAGTCTTAGGTCTTAAGGTTTTCAAGGACATTAGGGATTAGGGTTTCATTTAAGTCAAATTTTCAGAAAATAAGGGTCATGGAGACATGTGAAGGATATATGAATCTTCAGATAACTTTGAAATTCTCAACATATGTAAATTTAATATGTTTTTCACCTCAAACTCAGTTTGAGGTGAAAATAGAGTATTGTTCCATTTTTGTAAAATTTCATGTAGTTTAATTTTTTCTGTATGTAATAAGCACTCAACAGCTACACCTAATGACATTGCCAAATCCTTCCACTGCAAAAATCAAGTCATCTTGAGCACCAATCCACCTACAAAAGCAAAAGAGAACAAACCCTAATTTCCTCCCCCACTGAGCTAGGGTTAGTTATGGGATTAGAGATATATGAGCAGAGGAGGCATGAGATATATCATAAGGTATGAGGCCATTTCATATCACTGAACATTAGATCTCCACCATTTGTCGAGAAGTCATTCCAAGGAACAAGCCATTCATCACACTTAAGGGACTGTTTTTCTTCAAACTATGTTTCTGAGAAAGAGTAGATGAATTTAACAAAAGTAAGAGAGCTCTTTTTCCATAATTGACCCAAGAAGAAAAAACTCTTTCAGCTTTTACACAGGTTTCATGGTTTGGGAAAAAATTCAAAATTATCATTGCCTTAGGAGAGTTGCTACATCTCTGTAGTGACCTTGGTAAAATCATTTTTTCTCCTAGATGGAATGCCCAAATGACTTTCTTGATGATTCAAATGATAATTATAGAGAAATATATTTCCAATGAGCTATCATGAGCTCAATTTGGAGTTGAGGAAGACCTTCAAAAGTTGACTGCAACAACACTCTGCATTAGGCAGCCTCATTCTGCACATTTTGACTAGTCTTAGGATCTTTGATTTTTAATATGAAAAATGAACTCCAAATTGAAAAATTCAATATGTTTTAGAAAGTATACTTGACAAGATTTCCAACGAGCTATCACACACCCAATTTTGACACCCATAAGGCCTCCAAAAATGGTCTGCAAAATGGTGCTACACATTTGGAGCTCGGCGCTGCGCATCAAGTAGTTTTCTCCTTTGTTAATTTACACTAGCGTTGCACATCAGAGAGGCATTGGGCATTGGTGAGAAAGCACTATGCATTGGCCAGTAACACTTCAAAACCCTCAAGCTTCACCTCTAATCACCACCATTGCTGCATTTCTCTTCCAATCAAGTAAGTAACCTCACTTTTGATCTCACATAGGGTTTTTATGCTATAATTGTGGTTTTAGCATATTAAAACTCAAAACCCTAGTTGTATCCTACCAAATTTCTCACCATTTCTAGCTCTTGTCACTTGTCTTCATTTTCCCATTATCATTTTCCCTAAATATATCCCTTGATCCCATTTTCCCTAACCTATTTTCCCTTTCCCTGTTTTCCTTAAGAAACTAATCCCTTTATGAAACCCTAAGCTCATACATAAAAAACCTAGGTCCTCTATCCATCCCTCCCACTCCCCTACCTCATCTCATCACTGTTGTTCCTTTCACAAATCTCTTCATACTCATCTTTCCCCCCATCTATTATCCACCATTCACCATATCATCACCACATCATCCCATAGAGACAAGCATGGAAAGAGACACTGACCCTGATTTTGAGTAGGACACCCTAAGTGACAGCTCTAGGGAAAGGAATTTGTAGTAGGTAGATAAAGGGAAAGGAAAGGTCCCAGGAGAAAAGCTTGATGATGATGTTGAGAGGGAGTTTCAGCTTGAGGAGTATGATGATGATGTGCCACCTCATCACACTCAGGTAATTGATCTTGAAAGCCCATCATTAGATCAAAGCATGATTTTGAAAGAGAAAGAGACTCATATTCACATGTCAAATGATAAGTTGGCTAGAGCTAGATATATTATCAATTACCTAGAGCAAGAGAATAAGCAGTTAAAGGGTAAACAAAGCCAAATGGAGTTAGAGATGCTAAAAATTCAAAGGCAAAGCAACAAAGAGCATCTGGTTCCCTTGACTCCTATTGAACAAGAAGTGGAGTATGATAGAGAAATATGGCTTCAAAGAGTTAACATTGAACTTGATGGGCTTCTAAAGAAAACAAATAGAGACAATAAGATGCTAAGGCATTTGGCCGACCATTATTTGACCCGGAATAAGATATACAACATAAGGATCAAGCACCTTAAGGCAAGTTTAAGGAGGGACTTAAAATGCGAAAAGAAGGATGAAAAGCTCAAAATTTGAGCTGATGTCACACTAGCCCAACAAAGTAACCCATGAAGCAGCTTTGAGCCAAAACCAGGCAAATTTTGGAACAATTTTGTCAATTTCAAAATTTTGAATTATGCAACACAGGAAATTCCGGTGCGCATTGAATTGGTGCATCCTCTTGACAAATGGCTTATAGATTTGGATTCAACATCAAAAAATAAGAAAATATGGAAATTTTCATCAATTTTGGAGAAGATATTGGCCACCAAAAGGGTAAAAAACACTCAAACAATGCCCTCTCTGCCACTTTTTGGACCCACAGAAAGCAGTCTTGGGAGAATTGATTTTTGAAGGGGCAAATCAACTCCAAATCAGGAAATTCAATATGTTGCAGAAACTAGATAGGCAGATATTTCCAACAAGCTATTTTGGGCCTGATTTTTATGTGTGGAATGCCTCCAAAAGCTTCCATAAAGTGGAATGGAACATCAGGCTCAGGGCACTGTGCATTAGGCAGATTTTGTCAATTTTGCCTAAAACTCAAAATTTCGCCCAGTTTCTTCAGTGGTTGGATTTTCTTCTTGTTTAGGTAAATGTATGCATGGTAAATTACGTATTTGATGTAAGTATAGATGAAAATAACCTCATAGGGTAGATACATCAAGTTCCGAGTGGTTTTGAGCTGTAATGAATTGGTTCCCTAAGTTTTAGAGGCAAGTTGTTCCACTGCCTATTTTCTTGTTCCTAGTTTAGATGTTGTTGAAACAGTTCCTTGAGTCATGGATTCGACCCTTGGTGGCTAGCATGAGTTGTTTGATACCTATATTATGTAATTTCTTAGTCATTTGTAAAGGTTGGACTTTGGTAGAAGTGGTGGGACTCATTGAAAATTTGTATCAGCAATTTGGCAAGGAATAAAACCAGCTTTCACAACTATTTTTGTGGGATTCTTGTGACAGTGAGTTTATGTATTCTTTCTCCTTTGTAATGATTTTTTATTATGTTTTATATGTATCCAGAATCCATATTTTTCTTCTAAAACTAAATGAATCAAGGTGAATGGACAAAATACACTGATGTACTTTGTCCCGAGAATGCATTTGGTTTTTAATGTTTTCAACTATTTGAAGAGGATTCATAGTTTCTTTATGCCCTCCTCAACTCCTCAAATTTCTTAATCTACTATCTTAATCCATTTCTAATACATAAACCCTTGTCTACCTCACCCCACAGAACATGATTGTATCCTTGAGTTGATTTCCCGACCCTAATCTGCCTTCTCTAATTGATCCAGCAACCAAAACCTCAAAATCAAACCAGAAACCCTGAGCTACTATACCTAGCCTAAAATCTACATTAAATTCAGTCATCTCAAGCCCTAATTGCTAATATCCTAATTCAGATTGACAAGGAGAGAGCCCTTTCTCGACCTGGTAGGGCTAGCTACCAGGTTAAGCGTGGTTTGATGTTACCCTAGACCTACCTTCCTTCAACCTGAGGTAGATCTAGGCGCTAACACCTTCCACTTTGACACATCAGTTAACTACTTCATGAACAATACCTAAATTTTAGGAATTCACCCTAAATTTTAAGAACTTGTCATGCTATTTAGGAATTATATCCTAACTCATAAGAACTTGTGCATGCTCAAGGAAAAACTCGTTGAGGCTCCTGTAATTAAGGCACAAAACAAGGAATCCATTATCACTACAATTTTAAATAGAGAAGAAAGAGAAAAGAGAATTTTGTTTTATGTTAAAATATCATATTTGTCCAGGCAAGCCCAAGTCAACCCTTCTAGAAAAAGGCGGCCTAGGAGAGGCATATTTGACCCCATGAAAAGGGTATATATCTGATGGGCCTCTAAATTAGACATAAATTAAGGCCCATATGGCCATCCTTAAACACATTAATCCTCTATTTTTTCATTATATAATGCATTTTTAACTTTAACATGTTCATTAGGAAGGTTTATGGATAACTGCATATTTGTGCCTACTATTATTTATTTTTTTGGAATATTGTGAGAATATTGGGTAGATTATGGAGATTTGGAGGAGGAGATAATCTAGGGACCTAATCCCTACTACAGGAGGATCAATATTAAATAATAAATCAACAAGATATTATGGAATTATGCAACATATTGTGGAGCTCCAATGATTGAGAAAATCCAGGAATGTGTTCATTGCCATTTAATGCAGATTCCTAGTATTGGGAGCCAGATCCACTAATCAAGGGATTTTGGTGGGGAAATATTCCTCCTTTCATGGGTAATGATTCATAATAATTTTTTATAAGTACCAAGTCTAATTTTCTTCTAGGGGTGGACTTTTCTTAGTCTTCTTGTGGAGAGAACTCGTATTTTTGCAGCTCCATTGTCATTTTTTGCAGGGATGTAATTGTATTGATGGAAATAATGAATATTGGTGCCATTTTAGCTTATAAATCTTAGTTTCCATCATAGGACTCTGATTTTCCTTGGTCTTGGCCATCCCTGGAGCCTCATATCCCTTTTGTATCATTTACTTTTCTTCTTTTCACTTCTTATTCACATGCATCTCTTGTTCTTGTTTTTATTTATACATTTAGTATTAATGATTTCTTGCTGTAGGATTGGGTTAAATGGTTGAATTAAGTTATTTTTTAGGAAACAAAGCATCATTTCATCATTGGAACAACTTTTTAAGGTAATAGTAATCATTGAGCTACTTGGATTAGTTTTCTTATTCCCAAATCTAGATTTATGGAAGTCCTTTGTGGCAAATAACAGTAAATTTATACAATTTTTTAGAGCATGCTAATTAGCTTAAATCAAGTTGATTACACTTGAATTAGATCACAAAAAAATATAGTAAATAAAAAAAAATTACCCCATTGCATTTTCACTTGATTAGGTTAGGAATTTGATAGATTTACTGGCTCACTAGTTCTCGAATTTCTAGGTTCTAGACTAGTATTTTTCTGCCATTCTTTTAGAATGGGTTAAAAGAGGTATTTTTGAGTGATTCAAATTGGAATGGAGACCTAAGATATCCTAGAAAATAATAAAATTTGTCCCATCCACTTTTGATTTGATTTGTTTGTTCATTCAGTGATTTATAACTCCCTATAGCAAATCTATTGTTTCCTATAGTAAACTACAAGAAACCCTGTAACAGCCTTCCAACATGTATATACTTGCCCAAATTCACTCAACAAGATTGGTTATTGTCCCTTAGGGTTGAATCAAGACCCCCAGGCTCTAAATAAATTTTTAGGGAAGACTAAAGATGCTTAAGACTTGTCTCTTTACCCATGCAAAACATTTCAACAATTTGGGTTAATGGACAAATTTATGATTTGGATAACACAATGATGATTTTCTTGATTGCCACATCCAATAAACTCTGTTAATGTATCTAAAATATTTTAAATGTAATTTTTTAAATTTATCATTACTTTATGCAATTAAAATAGGTTTATTTCCTTGTATTTCCTTTCTTGCAATAGGTTAAGGTTTCCATTTCGAGCATTTCATTTTCTATAATTAGTTTAGGATTTGATTTCATTACATGCACTCTATTACATCATGAAAACAAAGGAAGGACACATTGTATGTTGCACATATATTTCTGATACCTCTTAAGTTCCTATGAACCCCGGGTTGATATTTAAAGTTGGTAGCCTTGGGACTTGCAATATTCTTGTTGCAATAGCAAGGTTCATCACTTTTTGGCATTGTTGCCAGGGATGTGTCAAAATATGCATTGCTTTCTTCCTGAGTTGATTCATTTCTTTTTAATTTTTTTCAAAAACAAAAAACATTTTCATTAGGCATATTTCATTTCAAAAACATAAAAGTGCATTGCATTAGTGTTTTCATTCAATCATAAAAAAAAGAATTCTCCAACACCAACCCCCCCCCATTTGATCACATGGCGTAGTAAGAGCCACATCACCATCCACTTTTGTAGCTAGAAGAAGAAGAGATGACAAAGAATGTAGAATAAATTAATGGATATGATGACAGCGAGGAAGATTATCTTGTATTTCCCATTCAAGATACTAATGGTAGTGTGCACATGAAGGGCATCCCTCAATCTTTTCTTCCAAACTTTGATGGTCTAAGGTCAGAGGATCTAGAAACCTTTCTCTTTGAATTTTAAATCCTTTGTAGATATTATGGTTACTTATTAAACACTCAAAAACTGAGATTGTTTCCAACAACATTAAAGGATAGAGCTCTTAAATGGTTCGTGAGTTTAAGGACTAATTCAATAAGATCATGGAATGATATGAAAAATATATTTCTAGAAAAATATAAAGATCATGATCTTACAAAAGAAATATTTAAAATGAATAAAAATGATTATGAGAGCCTTGAGGATCTAATAGAGAGGTTCATGTACAATGATAAGAGTGCAAAACTACATCATTTACGATCAAACACACTAAAAACTCTCGTACTTAGAATAATTAGGGATGAGTGGTTTGATCTCCTTGATATCATGAGTAGAGGAGTTGTATACCAATTATCATTTGAAGAAATTTATGAAACATGCAAACACATATCAAGAGGAATGGCAAGAGTAAGTAAATCAACATCAAGATCAGTAAGTCAAGATAAACTTGGAAATTTGTTTGATGACTTTAAAACAGAAATTCTGAGCAATCTAAACAAACAATTAGAAATGTTAAGAATGCAAGATGAGGAAAAATAAGATGTTGATATTTGTGTTGTCCATGCATAATCACATGTTAAATATTTCCCCTCATTACCAAAGTTGAAGGAAGTTTACCAAGAGGAAAATGGAGCAAGTCATTTGCCAATGCAACTAGGTTATGAAATCCGAGAGGACCATAGCAACCTATTTAACCTAATATGAGGCAAGAGCCTAATTCACAATTTCAAGATTATGCACATCCATCTCAAATTAATTGGAACACACCCTTTTCTTAGCAACATTGGCCATCTCCAACCCAAAACCAATTTTGGCAACAAGGTTGGCAAGGAACTTATGGGAGCCATCCAAAATATCCTCGATAGCTTCCCCAATGTCCTCCATACTCAACTCCATGTTATCCATACTATCCATCTCCACCACAACCACAACCCTAACCGCATCCATCTAAAATATCCACTCCCAATTAACTACTTGTACCACCATTTGGAAACCTACACATGGAATTAGCTCAGCCCACTTACAATGCTGAGGTACAACTTCCAAATATCTTCTCTTGATCTCAATAGTATTCATCTTAACTAAGGAAGAGTGTTGTAAACAGGAGATTCACTTGATGCCATTGAAGGAAAACATGCAAAAAAAGAAGATTCAAATAAGAAGACCAAAGAATCATGGGCTGCACTTTATGAAGAGAAGACATCAAAATCAGAGATTGAGAAAGTTCCCTCATGTTTACCATCAAATCCTCCATGCATTCAAGAAAGTAATAAAAAAGAAGAAGAAGATCTAAATTTCATGGAAGAAGAAGACATCCAAGATTATCCAAATCAGCAATTAGACCAGGGGTATCACAACTATATTGAAATATGGTTCCAAACAGTCATTAAGTTGTAGTGACACTCTCTTCTTCAATTGTGCTTGATATAATCAAAGTCAAATCATTTGATCTCTCAAATTCAGGTACATGTCAAAGCATACATTTGAAGCCAACACATCAGTTTGTCTGTCATCTTGGTGTGCACATGGCTCCATTAGAAGTATTCTTATAAAATTAAAAAAAAAATTAAAAATATGAGAAAAAATAAAAATGTTAGGAAAAAACCTCCTTTGAGGCACATAGGTAGACCTATTAGTTAAAAACCTCATTGAGGCAACTATTGGGCCTAGAAGAAAGAAAGAAAAAAAAAAACTTTGCTCCATGTATCTCCCTGATGAATGTAGATTCTTTGCAACATCTGCAAGAAACAAAAACAAATTGGCACCAAAAGAAGGAAAAAAATGGTCAAAATTCTAGTCAAAGGAAGTCAAACTTGGACTTTCTCCTCCTTTGTGTAGATGCTCCAAAAGGGCCAAGGCCATGACAATCCATCACCGTCATATATTTCCGCCATACACCCATCGTTCCCAATCTTTTCCCATTCAGTTTCCTTGTTGTCCTAAAATACTACAGGAATGCCCTGTTTTACTATAGGAAACATAAATACACAGAGCATAATTTTTTTTGTTTGATATCTTGAAAACAATGCATCCATTTGCCAAGAAGTTTAAGGTGCAGATGCATATGGATGATGATAACATGATCAAGTGATTTCAGTAAATTCCAGTGCACAATTTTCGAGAAATTGACCTCCATCACCTACAACCATTTTTGAATTTTATCGATATTCGTGCATTCTTTAAAGATATGTTTCATGGGGAGATGCATACGGATGATGGTAACATTCCCAAGAAATTTAAGCAAATTACAGTGCATGGTTTCCAAGAAATCAACCTCCATCAACTTCAGGGATTTTTAATTTGTCTCGATATTCGTACATACATTGGCCATTTTTTTTTATGGGGAGGTGCATAAGGATGTTGGCAACATTCTCAGAAAATTTTAGGTCAATCCATTCTATTGTTTTAGATATTTGGACAAAACAAGGTTGCTATATGGTTTCCTATAGTACTATGCCCTATTTACTACAAGAAATAGGTTGAAAGCTATAAGAAGGTATGGAAGGTGAAATAAAGTGTGGGAAATGTGTCTAATGGTGGAATAAGGTATAATGAATGTGAACATCACGCATGGAAAAGCCAAACACTTCAACAAGGCTAGATTTGACTAAGATAGCTTGCTCATGGTAACTAGAAGACAAAGGCTTAGAATCACCAAGCTACGAAAACCTATTAAGCAAAAACATGCATGCCTCTCCAACAACCATCAGGTAGGTACAAGTAGGCAATATTTTTGACCTCTTCTCTTGAGCATATTAAAATTATAAATTTTTTGTTAATACGTGAGAGATGCAATTTTATAATCTAAGGATGGGTCAACAATCTTGGTCAACCTTCAACTAGTTAATTTCAGTTCACTCCTTCACTCATGCAATGTGGAAAAGCCAAATAAAGAAGGGTGATGATTTCAAGGAATGGGGACAATAGTTAAAAGATGAAATTTTTGTAAAGGCCAAGTCACCACAACACTCCAAGCCCTCCATCCACTTCATATCAACTATATATCCATCATTCATCCATCCCATTTCATAAGAAAAAAATTAATATTTTGCAAGAACAAACCCTACACTCTGTCTCACCCTGCAAATTTCTTGAAAGAAAAACACACAGAGTACATCCTATTCATTTTCACAAACCTACACTACTTCCTTTGAGCTCTAGCATTATCCTCCAAACCTCCACATAATTTCTCATCACTCCCATGCAGTTAGAAGACCTTGAAAGAGAAGGAATGATTGTTACAGGAAGACATAATGCTATTACAAGAAGGAAGAAAGAAACAAATTGTGCTAAGAACCAAAATGGTAGTACCTGAGAGATACCTAATCAAAACTGAGAACTCCAAGGCCATTAAGAAATCATCTAGGCCACAAAAGAGAAGAAGAAGACAACAAAAGGAAATAAGGCATTCACCATCAAAATAGAACTCAAACTGTGGTGGTAAAAAGAGGCTTTCCAACAGGTTTCTAATCTCCTTTTAGCTTTTATCCAACGGCTAGAAAATGTTATAGAAATGGGAGAAAGGCATGGAAGTCAAGTTGACGGCCTACCCTAGGCTCAAACTATCATTTTTGCTCAAAATAGGTTTAAACAGGGTTTTCTATAGTACTAAAGGCGTTTGAAGGTTTCAGAGGTGTCCAAATGATGGAAAAAGGTAGTAGAAGGTTAGAAAAGGATGTGGAAGAACTTGCCAGACTGAAAAATATTCAAGAACCCATCTTGAATAAGGGAAATAAGGCATGCTAATGGTCTCAAAAAGCACTGTGATTTTTTGTATATACAAACAATTTTGGAAAAATGATTGAAAATGGAATGAATGTTTCAAGGGAGAGGATATGGATGAAGTGGATCTACAAGCCAACAGAGTTCACTTGCAAAGAGGAAAGTTTTTTTCTTTCTTGAAAGGCCGTTAAACAATCATGAAAATAACAACTGCATTTTTTTGCTTGTCCTTGCAAAACTTAGAGCCAAGATTTTTAAGAGAAATGACTGAGGAATTCACAAGAGAGAGGCCACTGGGGCCATGAATGAGGCACAATGAGGTAACGAAGTTGCTCAGAGGATGAACAACACTTTCAGCAAGGGGTATGATGGGTCTCTAAATTAGACATAATTTAAGGCCCATGCCTCTAAATTAGACATAAATTAAGGCCCATCTCACCATTCTTCAACACATTAAGCCTCTCTTTTTGCATTAGATAATGTTTTTTTTTAACTTTAATATGTTCATTATGAAGGTTTATGGATAATTTCATATTTGTGCCTAATATTATTTGTTTTTGTGGAATATTGTGAGAATATTGGGATAATTATGGAGATTTGGAGGAGGAGATAATCTAGCGACCTGTTCCCTACTACAGGAGGATCAATATTAAATAATAAATCAACAAGATATTATGGAATTATGGCACAGATTTTAGAGCTCCAGTGATTGAGAAAATCTAGGAATGTGTTCCCTACCATTTAATGCAAATTCCTAATATTGAAGTGAAATCCACTAATCAAGGGATTTTGTTGGGGAAAGCTTCCTCCTTTCGTGTGGAATGATTCGTAATAATTTTGCATAAGTACCAAGTCGAATTTTCCTCTAGGGGTGGATTTTTCTAGTCTTCTTATGGAGAGAACTCGTATTTTTGTAGCTCCATAGTCATTTCTTGTAGGGATGTAATTGTATTGATGGAAATAATGAAGATTGGTTCCATGTTAAGCTTCTAAATCTTGGTCTCATCCATAGGACTCTGAGTCTCCTTGGGCTTGGCCATCTCAGAAGCCTCAGAGCATTTCTATATCATTCACTTTTCTTCTTTTCACTTCTTATTCACTTGGATATCTTGTTCTTGTTTTCTATTCATGCGTTTAGTATTAATGATTTCTTGTTGTAGGATTGGGTTAAATGGTTGAATTAAGTTATTTTGAAGGATCAAAAGCATCATTTCATCATTGGAACAACTTTGGAAGGTCATAGTAATCATTGAGCTACTTGGATTAGTTTGCTTATTCCCATGAAATCTAGATTTCTGGAAGTCCTTTGTGGCAAATAATAGTAAATTTCTACTATTTTTTAGAGCATGCTAATGAGATTTAATTGATTTGTTTCCACTTGCATTAGATTAAAAAACATTCTAGTTAATAAAAAAAAGTACCCCATTGCATTTTCACTTGATTAGGTTAGGAATTTGATATATTTAATAGTTCACTAGTTCTCGAATTTGTAGATTTTAGACCTAAGACATCCTAGTCAATAACAAAATTTGTCCCATCCAGTTTTGATTTGACTTGGTTGGTCATTCGGTGAATTATAAATCCCTATAGAAAATCTGTTGTTTCCTGTAGTAAACTACAGGAAACCCTATAGCAGCCTTCCAACATGTATATACTTGCCCAAATTTTCTCAAGAAGCTTGGTTATTGTCCCTTAGGGTTGAATCAAGAACCCTAGGCTCTAAATAAATTATTAGAGAAGACTAAAGACTGCATAAGACTTACCTCTTTACCCATGCAAAACATTTCAGCAATTTGGGTTAATGGACAATTTTATGAATTGGATAATACAATGATGATTTTCTTTATTGCCACATCTAATAAACTTTGTTAATGGATCTAAACTATTTGAAATATAATGGTTGACATTTAGCTTTAGTTTATGCAATTAGACTAGGTTTCTTTCCTTGTATTTCCTTTCTTACAGTAGGTTAAGGTTTCCATTTCGAGCATTTCATTTTTTGCAATTAGTTTAGGATATGATTTCATTACATGCACTCCATTACATCATGCCAATAAAGGAAGGACACTTCGTATGCTACACATATAGTACCGATACCTCTTAAGTTTGTATGAACCCAATGATGATAATTAAAGTTTGTAGCCTTGGGAGTTGCAACATTCTTTTTGCAATACAAAGACTCATGAATATTGAAGAGAGCTCTACTCATTTGAATGCATCCAAGTATGTTCGATCTCTAGTGCAAGGAGGAGCTAAAATTAGCAAGAAAATCAATCAAAGAATTTAAAGGAAAAGATTAAGAAAGGTGAAGTCAAAAGAGAGAGAATACGCCCTAGAAAAACCTCACATGTGTGGAGATTTCAGAATTGCAGGAAAGTCAAAAAATTATGGGTCTGTTTTAGGAGGCAAAAATTATATTACAAAGGTTGAGATCTGGAGTTTGACTAGTTTTGGAAGGGTTTGACCATCATTGAGTTATTGGAAAGGCTTGGAAGGAAGGATGACTTGGGGCTTTTAGGTGGACTTAGCCTTGGAATTTGGGTCTTGGATTTATGATTTGATCTTATTCTATAAGAAGAGAAGATATTCTTTTTGGGTTTTCTCCTTTGGAGCGATTTTTCCCTAGCTTGGAGCCTATATTTTGTTTCCATTGTCTTTTATGATCTTGATAACTGTTTGATGAAAAAAATATAACAAAGAATAAAATAATATAAAATAATTTCCCAGGCTTTTATCAAGGATAAGGATAATTATTTAAATAACTTCCCTACTTGTTTCTCCCACAGTTATAATGTGAAATTTCATAATTCATATAGTTTTGTAATCTATGTAGTTTAGATTATTTTGCATATGTTTTAAATTAGTTTATTTTACATATCAATATTGTCACTTTGCTTAGTGTTGCAAGTGTAAACTTTAAACACTGGTCAAATATGGTGATATAGATTAGATCAATTTTCAAACAATTAATTTTTGACACATTTTCTAGGAAAACTAAGACAAATATAAAAAAACTAAAACATGGGGTTTCCATTGAATGAGCCCATTTAGGTGACTCGTATGAATTTATTCAAAACAATGAATGTTTTTAGATATACTCATGGATATTTTTGATGTGTTTTTTCATATTTTATATTGCGGCTAATAAATGTAACAATAGAAGAAATAATTTGAATTGTGCATCAGATTATAGAAAAAATAATTCTTGCTGAACCTAAATCAATATAGTTGTTGAAGTAATCACACACAATTCTCTAATATTTTAGTTAAGAAATAATTTACATTATGGTGGTCACTTAATTTAAGATTTGATTTATTTACTTTTCAATGCCTTTACATTCCTGTCATTTTAATTTCTTGCAAGTGTGAATAATACAACCAGCGACTAGAATTATATAAGTGACTAAATATTAATTATTGTAGTAACAACTCTATTTTATATGAAAATATTTTAAAAAGAGATGGATTATTATATTACATTGTCTATGCAACATATATCATTGATGTCTAAAACAAATGTATTGATTGGTAGCTTGATTATTGAATTGCATTTGATTGAGTGAGTTTTTTTTATGCTTTTTGTTTTCATAGATTAATTTTTCATGCTTCCATAGATTAAGATTATATTCTATCATAGATTAGATTTTCCTTCTTTCATAGTGTTGTAGCAACTACAACCACCCTCCAAAAGTTTTCCTATGCTTCATTTTGGAGCCTCCATCCTAAATCACAACAACTCATCTTGCACTAACCCAGGTACTTGTGCTTTGATTGAGCTTCATCTTTCACATTATGTCTTATGTTTTCTCACTTGACTTACTTTCTAAACCACAGGTTGATCTCTTCACTTGGTTTCAACCCTGTTCCAGGCTTGCCTTAATGATCTGCACAATCCTTGAGGGCAACCAACCTTTCTCAGAATTACACAGTCTAGGCCAATAGTGAGATGCGCTCTAGAATTACGCAGAACTAGTGGAGAGCTAGCCTTTAGCTAGGAAACTACATAGAGCATGAGAGGCAGCTAGGGCCAATCAACCCAAAAATTGTGCAGAAGATTTTACCTCAACAACTTCCTGATGCATGAGCTAGTGAGTTGCTTAGTTCTCCCAGGAATTGCGCAATATCTCTAGGCAATGCATGGAAGATTTTCCTGAAAAAGAAAAAGGGGAAAAATAAAAAAGTGAAAAAGCATCCCTAAAAATTAGGGATCTATTTTTAGCAGTCCGATTGTGGCATTTGAGTTATTTTGGAAACTACCACTAAGTGTCTCTTTTTCCCTGATTTTTAGCCTTTGCGTCATAAACCATAAATTGACCAAATCTATTTAATTGGAATAGCTAGAGCTCATTTTCACATTCGATCTTGGATCTTTGGCATTCCCAAGGAGATCAAGGAACCTCTGGTGTGATTGTCGTTGCTTTTCTGGGTAAGTCTTTCTTTTCTAGTCTTTTGTTGTTTTTTCTATTGCTTTTGTTTGTTTGTCTTGTGAGAGTGTTGTTTCACCTATTTTATTGAAGTATCACTAGAGTTTTAATTTGTTTTAGCTTGTAGAAGTGTTTTTTTAAGTTTTTCATTGCCTTTCCTAAGTGTTCCATGCATTACCCAATTTTTTTACTACTAGCCATTGTTACAACGAATCTCTCCACATGCTTTGTTTTCCTTTAGTTTGATTGATTCCTGCACTCATTTCACTAACATGCATTATTTTTCACTTAGATCTATGCTCAACATCATTCAATCCTTCATATCTGCATGATTTCTCACTTCCCTTGGGAAGATTTGGGCTTCGTTGGCCTGGATCTCGCTTTCCCAAGCATGCACTGTGCATTTTTAGAACTCAAGGACTCAAACTTGGCTTCTGGAATTTAGAAAAGGTTTCCCAAGCCTCACTCCAACTGCACACTTTTTAGTTCCAAGAGCCATCCCTGAGCCTTGGCCATTGAGATTGTACAATGCGCAGTCTCTCTTGGCCTATACCTAGACTGAATTGCGCATTGCATAGTTCAAGTCAGCAAGTCCTCCCCACTAACTGTTGGGATTGCGTAATGCACAGTTCCAGCTGGAAGCCAGTCACCTCTAAGAGCCAGTGTTATGCAATCCTTCCCAACAGCTACGTGGTTTGTTGCTTCACTTGTTCTTGAAGTTGTTTTTGTTTCAAGCTAACATTTGCATGCCATGAGTGTCCTCTCTGTCTCTAGGTACAATAGTTGTTGAGAAACCCTCTAGCAGTTACAAGTAACATGGCTTCCAAGAGAGTTTCATCAAAGGATACTGTCAAAAGTAGCACTAGGGAAGCAGTTGAGCAGGTGTTAGTGAATTTACCAATTTATGCAGACACTCAGCTATTCATTGAGAAGGGCATAAAGTTAACATGGTAGGAATTCAAGGATATCTTTTCAAGGGACTTCAAGGAAGTTCTAGAGGATTGACAGGTTTATATCAGTGTCCACTAATTAGGCTTAAATAAGGTTACATGTAGGTAACTTGGCTTCCCATGTGTAAAGATCATCCACTAGATCATCTAACACATAGATCCAAAGACTATGACAATGAGCAGTCCCAGTGGGATACAAATTGCCAACTTCAAGGCGGAAAAATATCAGCAGATGTAACAATTACCTTAGTCGGTGAATTGCATGGATTCACTTTTCTACACCACTCACACATTTTTGAACACTAGAGATATTGTAAAGCATTGAGTGAAAGGTCATCGAAGTTCAAACAGACACCTAATCATGTTTACAAGACAAAGTCACTATGGAAGGCCTACTAGTTCTTGATCATCTTTGCATGCCGATTATATGGTCAAGAGAGCATATAGATGTTTCCAGAAAACTATGTGGCTATGTTGGACCAGTTGGTGAATGGTGGAAGGCCATTCAACAGGTCGGATCTATTGGCTCTTTAGTTGAAAATCCATGTGAATAATGCTCGAAATCCACCTAGGGATGAGCAGGCAAGATTCTACATGTACGCGTATTTACTTGATGCAATCTGTGCCCAACATTAGTTTCCTAGTATGGGTTGGAAATGGAAAATGTTGGATTTGTGGGCCGTGACCTAGGTTCAGTGTTAATCAGCCAAACAAATCCCTACACTACTGTCCCTTTCAGCATCAACCCCTGGAGTGCGGACCGAAGTCTCACCTGAAGAAGTATATGGGGAGGTTGGAACCAAGTTTCTACACCCTGAGATGGTCATGATGTCGGTTTATAACCCTTGCTCCTACCTTTGCGCGGATCGCTAAGCCTTAGGGCTTATCAATATACCCTCTATCCCGCCCCTCAATACCTTCACGGAGGTGTACGATTGACCTTCGTGCAACCCTAACCAATGGTTCAGGTACTTTTGCGCTCTTATGACGATGTATTGTGTAGGTTGCCAATTTATCCCAAGTGTTTTACTTATTCTACCAATCAATTTTAGTTATCATAGTGTAAATTGATATTCTTACTTGTGTTTAGTTAACAAATATAATCACATATACTCACACATCAAATAAACATTGTAATATAGACCTAGATCATAACATAATATAATCAAATACATTAGCAAATACTAAATACAAAATAATTGCAGAATACTTCTCTTTATTGATATCTCTAGTTTAGTACAGATTCTATCCACCCTGCGCACACAGCTGCAGGGGTCCATGCACCCAGCTAAAAAATTCTACCCTAGGCCTCTGCACACTCAGATGTAAAGCCTCTACCTATGCTAAGAACCAAAAACACTTAGAATTTTCCACTCTCCTTCGCTTCTTTCACTACTTTCACTACTTGTACTACTTTTTTTATACTTTTTAGAGCTTACTTACTTAGCTCCTTTTTATACAATCCCATGGTTCGTAGACCATGGGTAGATCTTTACAACTGACTTGCCACTTTAGAAAATATAGGTGGACAACCCTTTATGACTTTTGACACCTTCGTGCTCCATAACCAAAAAATTCGGAGACTTTACAACTTTATTACAAAGTTATCCCAAAACATGGGATTTAGCCCCAAATCTGCTCTTGGGGGAACTCGTTCCTAATATCCCCTAACACAAACATGGTGACTTGCCCTCGATTCATTCGCGGGCATGGATATCTTGGTGGGAAGACGTCCCAGCTTGACTTGTATGACTACCACCTCAGCAGTGCATTGCATGGTTGCTTGCTTCACTTCTTCGACCAATTGCTCTATCACTAGTCCTGAGCTATCACCCTGAAGCTTCTGTAGAGTCGCTTGCAAACTAGCAAGATTGCCTTCAATGGAGGCCATGACTAAATATGCCTTGTCCAACCAAGGCTTCAAGCATGCCTTCAACACTCCCTCTTTGTGCTGTGTTGCATCTACCTATTCCTTTAGTGTTTTGGCCTCCTGCAGCTTCACAAGTCTTTGTGTGAGGGCGATAATGCATGTTGTTCCTTTCACCTCATCATACTTTTGCTACAGTTCTCATGCCTATATCTCCAACCTCTATACATTACGATCTTATTGCAATTGTTTAGTACTTCGAACGACTGTTCAAATATCCTTGTCCAGTCTGCTACTGCACCGTCTACTACCGCTATCACCTTTGTGACACTGGTTGTGCGCTTCTCCTTTACTTTTAGTGGAGTTGAAGGCTGGGCCTTCAACTGCAACTCTACAATCTAGAGATTCAGGTCCAACTGAACCTTGGACAACTCTATGTCAAAGTCACACACCCCCGTCACAAGTTTGTGGACCTATTCATCTGCCTCCGCATCCTTAAGAATGGCCTATTTGGGGACCATTCGGCAGGCTCCCTTCACGGTCTTAATCATGTGTTGATTTGTGTTAGTAATTTCCACCATGGAAGAGAGGGTGGTGTCTCGCTGTAGCACCATCTACACATTATTGATCTTCTGCTCACTAATCACCTGCAAAGTGCACTGTTTGCGAGCCCTAAGCTATGTGATCACCCCATCCTACAGTAGGTGGAGTGCCACACCAGCAAGCACTGCTAAGTTCAACCCTACTCCCCTGAGGGCACTGACAGCGGGCATGTTAGCTTTGATCTTTGTGGTTAGTGCACCCTCCAATAGCACTATTGCTTGGGATTCCTTCACATGCAACATCACAATGGCTTCTGAAGTACCGATCGTGAGGCTGGTGGATGCCACACCGGTCTGTGATCCACAGATATGTAGCTGATGTAGACCCATTTGGATGGCCCCCAATATTTGCTGTCACTGCTACTCGAACTTCTGTAGTACCTCCGCGGTGACATCCGACACTGTATCTCTAATGTCGTTGAAATCTCCCTTTATTATGGTGATTGGGTCTAGTGACGTCTTACTGGCCTTGGATTTCTTTCGCGGCCCAACTTTTTCTTGTCCCCTTGGATGCTTGATACGAAATGACACCATTAATGGGTCTGCTCTATGCTACTTTGTCTGCTCATCTGTTTCTTCCTTTATCTTGGGTGAGGGCAACCTCGGACCTTTGTCAGAGCCATGATCTACTCCACCTATTTGCTCTTTTACCTGTTGTGTGGCATCATGCTCTACCTGGGCCTTGTTATCAGCCTCCTTCCTCCTCTTATCGGCGAGCTGCACCATCTTGAGCTTCGCCTCCTCTATTTTTTTGTTGCGGGTGGACTTGCTCGATTCCACTGTCAATTTTGAGGCAGTGTACCATTCTACTAGCCAGCGATAAATAACTACATCATTCGCATCATTAGTTGCCAAGTAATTCAAGTCATGCCACTTCTTCTTAGGGTCCTTCCTTACCCTGATCGATATGGATTGAAAGTCTGCCTTGAACTCCACGTACTCCTGCAGTTTTGAAAAAATAGTAGGCAACAATTGCGGCTTGCGGTTGATAGCCATGCATATCTTCATTTCCATCAAGATCCAAAAGATCTTGCTATCCTTGATGCTCAGTCCTTGATGCACTGAGCATCCTTGGTCACCCACAATGAAGCGTACTTCACTGCTTCTGGCAAGTTTGGAATGACCGAGGGGAATTAACTGTCTTCAGGCAGCTCCAAGGCTACCAGCATAATGGAGTACAAGAGCCACACATAGTGGAAGGTCTTGCTAAGAAGGTCTTCCTAAGCTCCTATGCCTCATGACAGTTCACAAGGAATTCATAATAGAGATAGCGCGCCCAATTAAACTGAACTCCTTCTACGCATTGGGCCACTAGAGTGACGATGGGTGCCAACACTTCATCTGTGCAACGCTTTCGCATAACTTTTCCTACCAAAATATGCGTGGCCACCTTAACTGCAGGATCACAAATACTCGAGATGGCATAGCCTCGCGGATTCTTCATGAGCTTTAATTTATCCTTCATCGCGTCAGCGAGGGTATGCTTGCCACCTTTTTTGACAAACATCATGGCCAGATTTTCCCCCATATATGGCAGCCATGTGATCATATGGGTCAACATGTCAGTGATGGGTATCTACTCCTCCAGCCACAGACACCCATCAGGCACCAAGTATAGCAATTTCTTGATTACCAATAATGTAATGGGTGTGTAATTGTAGTGCGACACCCATAGTAGGCTGAGTAGACCTGCCTTGTCTACACCCTTGAGCTACTTCCACAGTTCCAACGTAGTTATCCTGGTGGTTGTATGAAAAACGTGGTGCATTAGCTGGTTTGTCGCAAAGTGAGGGAACTTCTCAGTGTTAGCTAAGTCCTAGTCATCTAATGTCAATAGCGGAACATGCCCCAAGCATGGTCCTTCAAAGACAATCTCGTCTGGTAGCAGAGATATGTGCAAGGCAACCTTGCTTTCTTCAATGTCCTTCCACACCTTGGTCTTTCCCTTGCATGGATGGACATATTAAAGCAACTTAGTAATAGGGTCAGAATCCTTGACCTCAACCTTTTCCACATCCACCCCTATATCCTCACCATCCATTGAGATATCCTCAATCTCTTCCTCCTCTGGTTCCAATTTAATAGTTTTTCCCTTTTCCTGTGTAGTGGGATTATACTTCTGTGGGTTTCTTCAAGGAGAGGCGTGCATTTGTGTTGCAGCCTACCTTCCTTTCTTATCCTTCGCACTCTCCTTGGTTGGGGCATGCTTTAGTCTAGGCATTTGTGGTGACTTGGGGACTTCAAGAAGTACCTCTGCAACCTCCGGAGCATTGCCCTCTACCTCCATAAAAACTTCCGGCATAGTCGCCTTAGCTATTACTGCTTCGACATCCATAACTACTAATCTTAGATGTTGTGGAGGTAAATCCCCTCTGCGTACAGAGGCGATCCCTACTAGCCCAAATGGGGTCTAGCAACAATCAAACAACGCTAACACGCATGTTCCTAATTGCAAATCAAAGACCGATGATGAGGGCCTACCTAGATTCCAAAGCTAGTACTTGTAGAAGAGTCGTCGCTCCCATTCCTTTGCTCCGGCTAGTCACGATCCCCACAATCCCCGTGAACGGACACCTGCACATGCAAAGAACGACACTAATACAAGCATAAAATCCAATAGATGAAACTATATATCAGTTAGAAAGGATATAACTCAATCATCATTACAAAAGATAATAATAGTGGAACCATAATGATAGTTGTCTATTATTGATAAACAAAGAAGAATCCAACCATAGTTCTGATGTCAAATCCTCCTTTGGCTGGGTGATCAGCAACACATGCCTTAAAAAGCTTGTTGGGGATGGGGAACAAGCCTCTCTCTCCTTGGTTACTTGGACAAGAATCTCCTCACTTTAGATTTAGCCTTATGGGAATGAAGAAGGCTTCTTGTAGCATGAGCTTAGCAATTCTCAAACTTTGGGACTTAGAATTTGGAACTTGGAACTAGCTTGTCAAAGGCAAAAGGACAATCTTTTATAGATAGAGGAGAAGGAGTTAGTATTTTCCACAAAATTCATGGGGTTGGCTTTATCACTAAGAAGTTTCCATGAGAGGTGGAGAACTACTTCCCTCCTATGGAGATTCGAAGCCAAACTAACCCAACTCAATATAGATTCAGTTCATGAGTGGGTTAGGAAGAACCTTCGTAAGTTTGTTTGTTAAAAACTTTACCCAATTGGGCTAGCGTGACTATGACTCTGAGACAGAGCGCCAGTTGGCGCACCCTCTTTGTAGGATTTCCCTCATTGGTGCGAGTGAAACACAGTGAAACTGTGCTAATGGAAAAAGGGCTATTTTTATGGGTATTTTGCAGAAGGTGTCTTCAGGACATATGAAGTTCATACTTAGGGGAATACAATGCAAGTGCTTCTAGGTCATGTCACTTCTCACAGGTCCTGGAATGTGTCCTCCAAGATGTGGGAGAAGGGGTAACAGGGACGGTGACAAATTGTTGTGTAACAGATGCCCCCTAAAGCATGAGGCCCGAGAGAGAGAGAGGGGTGAAATGCTTTACAAGAACATGGCCAACCGAAAACACTGCTACCGGAAAACCTGCATGGAGAAGTACAAATAATATCTCAAGTACATGATGTATGTGATATGGTCGTAGCCATCCATAGCAGAGTACATAAAAATCTAGATCCAAGGTATGGACGCAGCCATCCAGCAAGGATTGATAAATAGACTCAGGCATGGTCATAGCCATCCAGTGAATGAGTCATGTAATAATCATAATAATCCACAAAATCGCAACCTGGATCCCAACAGA
>APFE030343185.1:0-15109 GCA_000404065.3 Pinus taeda
TGTAGGAGGGAGAAATCGTGGTACATGAGTTACCTCAACCTTGGTTTTTCCACCCTTCTTCATATGCCTTTTCCTTTTATTGATTTTTTTTCTTTTAATTGCTTGGGGCTCTAGGGAATGAGAGCATGATGTGAATGAGATAGCAATGGATACCCCCTTAGAGTAGGGCATTTCACCACCCACCAGAGGTTGGGACAATCATGGGTTCCTTAGTGATGTAGGGGGCTCTCATAAGGAGCCCTAGGAACCAAGGTGATGGCCATAATGATAGGGGTAGAGCTCATGATTGGCTTTTGCCCACATGCTAAATTTTTATGTCCCGACCATATTTTTCATTTTATGGTATATTTCCTGTTTTAAGTGGCCAAAATATGCTATTTAACTTTCTTTTTGGCTGCATCAACCTCTGGGGCATTGTTCCACGCTCGACCCAAAGTGTGGACAAGGGGAGAGGGAGGCTAACTCCTTGTGGACCCAATGGACAAATGTGGACTTGGATGGGAAATATGTGGAAAGGGGTTATAAGGACCGAAGGGGAGTGATGTATGTGGCGTCGGGAAGCGGGACCAGGAAACTAAAATCAAGGTTTCCCATGTAGTTCCACTCCTAAAGTTAGTAGCCAATAAAGGAGATCCCATGGGACTAGGATACAAGACTAACCACCAAGTTGGACAAGGGGACAAGAGTACAGACCAATTCCATTCTTTCCGCTGAATCCCCTCACTAATCCATGTCCATATGTGTCCATGATAAGCAAGCAAAAATACCCAATTAATGGAAGCCATACCTTCGGGGTTGGAAGCCCCAACTTCAAACATACGATCATGAAATATGGGCGAGGGCACATAACGGCTGGCTCAGGTGGTAGAGATGGTGGCACATCGAGCTATTTGGTGGCTTGCAAGGGGTTGTTGGCTGCCAGCTGAAGTCAACCTAGGAGAAAAACAATACTCCTATGGGTGTCACCCACTAGTGGTGGGTAATAGTACCAAAGAGAAAATGCAAATCCAAATATCCAAGAAAACCATTGGGTCAAACACCGTTTAAAAATCTGAAAGCCTCCAAGCTCAGTGATGGGTCCCATCAATAGGTATATTTTAAGGGCCACATTTCAATCCTCCAACCCATAAATTCTTTCTTTCCTCACATTAATTCACAATTTTGGCTATAATGTGCTTAGTTGAAACATTAAAGGGTTCTTGTCATACTTCATGGCCTAATGTGGTTTATGTGCAGCCAAGAGAAATTTTTTGAGTGCATTTATGGTGCAGCGGCATGTTGGAGGTAGCTAGAGGAAGTGTAGGAGGCTTGTCCCATGCTTTTACTCTCCTTTGACTCGAAGTGATCTCTAGAATCACTCATATGCACTCACCTACATCTCGAGGTCCACTAACAGTCGATGAACTCAAGTGCATGAGAGGATCTAAGGGAACTAGATCCATTAATTTCGAGATTTTGGAGGGAAGCAGTCCTCCTTTCAAGGGAGCTGCCCCTCAGTCATTTTTTGTATAAATAAATAGGCCTAAGGGCTCATTAGGATTCAAACTTTTGGGAGATAGGAATATCTATTGAGAGCCAAGTACTTGAGATTGTTATTACCATTTTGATATGATGTTTTTGAACTCCATTATTTGTTAACTTTGGAGGGATGAAACCCTTGGGTTAGTGCCCAACCAAGAGGCTTTAGTCCCTCTCATGTATTTTATTTTGTCCTTGTTTAACTAGTGGTATTTCTTTCCTAGTATAGGGAAAAGTTAGATTGCAAAAATTATGGTTGCAGGCCTGATTACCACCTCTCTTGTGGGAAGTGTGGTTGAAGAGTCCACAACAACAAGTCAAAAATATATATTTGTTTTCCTTTGGAAGTTGCTAGGCTTTGGCTTATAGTTATCTTGCATATTTTGTTTTTTCATCCTAGGAGTTAATATCATGTCTTTGCAAATGGATTAGATGCATGTTGTAGGATAGGATAGTTCTTGACGAAATAAATTAAACTCGTCCTTTCCATCTTGATTTGTTTTTAGGTTTATGATCTTTCCAAGAGTAAGAAAGGGTTGATTGTTAGTCTGTAGGTACTACCAGTGACTTGCAGGTATTGGCACACTCATCCTACATCCATTTTGTCACCACCATCCTCATCCTAGACACCTCATACTGCTCTCAAAATCTACGATCGAGATCATCTTTTCAGGGTAATTGAGGGACACCGTGAGCATGTATTTTGTGTAAAATGGGCCTCTCAGGGGTGTTAGGCTTGGAAACATTCCTCACATATCCTTCATACACCCACATCTACCTTTTCCCACCTTCAAAACACCTTTATTACCCTCAGTATGCTCTCAGATTCATTCCTGTAGCAAAACAAGGCAATCCTATAGCAAAACAGGGTATCCTGTAGCAGTCCTATAACATCTTGTAGCATTATCTAAAATTGGTCAAATTTTCTCTAAGATCTTGATTTTTGCATTTTGGGATTGAGTGATGACCTCCAGGCTTTGAATCCATGATTGGGGAGGCCCAAGGACCACTCTAGACCCATCCTTCCTTCACTGCAATTACAAAACAACAATTAGAATTGGGAGACAGATTTCTACGTTTGAATCACAATGAGTATTCTCTTATGCAAGGTGTAAGGATCCTATTACTAAAGCTAAATTATATTACACTCAGTGAGAGGGAGGGAAACTCTTCAATGCAAGTAGATTAGACCTAGTTTTTTTAAGTTACATTCTTAAATTTCCTAGCCATGCGTTGTGGATCAAATTTCGTTTTTTTTCAAAGCAATTTACAAGTAGAGTAATGATTTATATTCTACAAGTAGAATATTGATTTAATTGTTTTGCAAGTAGAATAGCATGATTCATTTTCTGTTGATTTATAGTAGCATCATATGTGCTCTAAGTCTCAAAATTTGCAGGGAGGCTTAGACACATGCATTCTCCAATACCCAGAAATCGTTTTGGGAAATTCTACTCAGAGATAGTTTTATTAAAATAATTATTTTTTTTTAATGGGACCCTAAGTATAAACTTAGGAAATTAAAATAATTAATGGGTATTAATCTAAAGTGTGGGTGAAACTTCTAGAAAAAGACGAGGATCAAGCCAAAATAATCCGAGTCATTGATTAGAAGTTAATTTGGGTCGTTGGCTGTCCAATAGAATGATATAAGAAGAGGCTTGACGGGCACTTTGAGAACACACAGAGGGGAGATCAAAAGTTCGATTATCTGAAGTAGAGCAGCTGCCGGAGAGATTTTCGATAGTGATCTTTTGTAGTGAGGGGCAGGGATAGTATCTGAAGGGAAATCTTTCTTGGTCGGAGAAAACTCAGCAGAGAAGAGAGAGAGAGAGAGAGATCTAGCAGAGGCAGCGCAGAGCTAGAGAGGTTGCGCAGAGCCATGCAGAGGCAGCGTAGAAGCCAAGAGGGAATCTGAAAATTTGCTCAAGGAATTGATTGCAAAAGCTGGAAGCCAAGTTGTGAGACCAAGAGGTGCAAAATCGAAGTTCTTGGGCAGCAAATCGATCAGCTGAAGGGCTGACGATGTTCCCAAAGGGTGTGACGTTGGGCTGGCGCAGTGATAGTGCAGACGCAGTTTATTCAGTGGTTGAATCAGTAATGATTCCCAGTGATAGTGTGAGGTAACCTCACTTATATCTCTGTCAGTGATATTCTTTGTAACTGGATTGTCGGGAAGGCATCCAGAGACTGTATTTAGAAATTATTACTGCATAATAATAAAACCTTCAGAGCTATTACACCGTTTTCCCGCATTGGGTTTTTCCGAGGACATTTGTCCAAAAATAACTATGTGGATGTGTTGTGTATTTCTTTCTTGTTCGTTTCTTGTTTCCACATTTTATTTAAATGGTGCAGGTTGCAGTGCATTAGTTTTTGTGTTTACTGTAGGAAACAATAAATAATTTTTTTTAGTAAATAAAAAATAGAAGAAACATAATCAGTTGTTGCAGTAGAAATTTGGGGCTTCCAAATTTTCACAATTTCCGCAATTAGTATAGTGTTTTCCTTCCTGCAGCTATAGTTAGTCTTTACATTTGATGAATGGCACTTTCATTTCTACAATTAGGATAATGTTCACTTTCTTGCAATTAGAGTAGACTCTTGCCTTTTCATGCAATTCTCTTTGTAAGCTAGCTGAAGGAGTGGTATCTACATACCTTGATTATGTTGGTTGTCCTGCTATTTTCCATGTATAGGTATGCAACAGAAAACTAAATCAGCAAGAGCACTACACCAATTGATGTTAAATATAGTATATAAACTCAAAAATGATGTAGAGAAAATATCCTAACCAATAATGATGTTTATTTCAATTTAGGTTGTTGGTTAATACATAGCAGTGGATAACCCCTTAAGGTGGGGCAGTTCATCGCCCACCATGGGTTCCTTAATGATGGAAGGGGATCATTTAGGGCCCATGGGAACTAGGGTGATGGCCATGGATAAGGGGTAGAGGTCATGTTTGTCTTTAGCCCATATTTGTTTTTCCCGACCATCCTTCGCATTTTGTGGTACATTTCTTGTTGAGAGTGGCCAAATTATGCTTTTTCTTTCTAGTTGCATCAACCTCTGGGGCATTGTCTTAGGCCCGACCTAAGGTGTGGACAAGGGGAGGTGGAGTCTAACCATATGTGGACCCGGATAGGAAAAGGGATGAATGGGGCTAAAATGAGTGGATTGGGGAAGCGAGACCACGCAACCAAAGTCGGGATTTCCCAAGTAGTTCCAACCCTAAAGCTAGTGGCCAGTAAGGAGATCCCACAGGGCTAGGATACAATTTTAACCACAAAATTGGGAAATTGAGACAAGAATACAGACCTAGACCACTCTTTTTGTCGAATCTCCCACCAATCCATGCCCAAAAGTGCCCATGATAAGTAAGGAAAATTACACGACTATACCAATGAAAATCCATACCTTCGAGGTCGGGAGGCCCTCCTTAAAACATACAATCATAACAAGTGGGTGAGGGACCATATTGTTGGCTCAGGCGGCAGAGATAATGGCACATCAAGCTATCTAGTGGCTGGTGCCTGTGGGCTGAAAACCATCGAGGAAAATTTTCTCCTATATACACTACCCACAAGTGGTGGGTAACGGGCTCATCACAATCACTATTGGGTTCTTCCTTGTCTTCATGTTGTTGTTGGAAGTAGGATTCTCTAAGCAAGATGTTAAAAAGAGCATTATCATTAACAATGTTAAGATTCTCTAGGGTTTCCTCCTCTTCCACTTGATTGTAAGGACACTCCTCTTGGGCATGAAACTGATTACATGTTTCAGACCAAAAGATCCCTTTCTGACCAACCATATTGGTGGGAGAAAGAGTATTGGGAACAGTTCGTGTTGATTTTGGGCAGCATCGGATATGTTCTAGATCCGAAATTTTGTGGAGAGGCTAGAATACATGAGATCTCTAAGGCCCAGAAATCATTTGGAAAAATTCCACCCGGGTTGTGAGTTATTAAATTAATTAATATTTTTAATGGGGTTCCTAAGTCTAAACTTAGGAAAATAAAAATATTAATAAAAATATGGGTGAGAAGCTTCTAAGAGGCGAGGATCAAGTCTGTTTTAATATTTAGCCATTGATTAGGGACTTAATCTCAACCGTTGATTCATCAACAGGAAAAGTATAAGAGGAGGCTTGAGTGTCAGTTGGAGATACACTAAGTGATCAAATCAGTTCGATTTGTCTGGGAAGTGGTTTGCTGGGAAAATCAAACTAGTGATTAGAGTTGCAGCAGAGGGGCAAGGATAGTTGGGGTTGGAGGATCTTCTTCGGGATCCCGAATACTCAGCAGAGAGAGGCAGATATACACCAAAGGAGGAAATGCAGACCAAGGGAGGCTAACGCTGGGCTAGGAGGGCCCACGCATTGCTTGACGTAGTGCCAGCGTAGGGGAAGCATTGCCCTCCTGTAGAAGTCCGAATTCAGTCGGGGAGTAGCAAGATTAGCCGAGAACGCTGACATCAGAGCTCCAAGAGGCATAGGAGACAGCATAGAGCTAACGCAGTGTCTCAGAGTGCTCGACGCAGGCCCATGCAACTACTGTAAAGGAGCAACGTAGTTGTAGCCGAGGATATTCAATCCAGTTGCCGAATCGGAGGGATTTTTCCAGGTGAAGTGAAGTAATCTCACTTAGGTTTATGCCAGCATATATTATCTCTATAACTAGATAGCCGAGAGGGCATACAAAGTTGTATTCATAACTACTACTTAATAATAGAAAACCCTCAGAGCTGCTGCAACGGTTTTCCCACATTGGGTGTTTCCAGGGACGTTTGTCCAAAAATAACGGTGTCCCTTGTGTGATTGTCTCATATCTATTTCATTTTATGATCTGTATTTTAGTGTAGTCTGCAGTAGTGTTTTTCATCAGTGTTTAAATAATTAAATAACTTGTTGAATGTAAAAACAAGTAGGAGATGGTAAACCAATGATTGCAATAGGATTTTTGATGTGTAGATTCCGAAATTTTCACATGGTATTAGAGCATTGCAGATCATAGGACAGTGAAGACATCAGCCAGGAGATCCTATTTGCTGTAGAGAAGCAACTATCCCGAGTAACTATGTTGTTTTAGAGGCGGAGGAGCAGCTGAATAAGTGACGTAGAGCCAGAGAAGTGACGTAGAGGCTCAGGCAGTGCATGCGTCAACACTTCGAGCCTGTAGAGGGTGATGAAGTACCCGAGAGGAGCTCACGTAATGACTGCATCAACTCTCTGGACCATCGCAGAGCTTGAGAGGCTAAAATCAGTTAGTTGTCGGGGCTGGAGGAGCAGTGCAGATTCGATCTAAGGAGCTGGTGGGATACTGTTGCTGTTGGTACAGAATAGTGTCTTTGGAGACAAAGCCGAGGTAGAGGGAGTCACTGCCTTGACAAATTTCTAGCTAAAGAAATATAGATCCGGGTTGCTAAGCAACAGCAAAGGAGGATTGAAGAGGAGTGATTCGACATTTGGCGGGAGGATTTACATGAAGGAAATCACTACTCAGAGGGAGTCTATAGGAGCTTGTTCCTTAGAGGATTTCTAGCGCCGAAAAAATCCAAATTCGAGTCTTGCTGGAATAGCAGCAGGAGAGGGAGAAGAGAACCAGCCCTACATTTGTTTGAGTAGAGATGGCAGTCAATGGACTAAGGGCCCAGGATAGATTGGATGGAGCATCCAATTTTTTCATCTGGAAGGCCAGGATCCTGGTAGTCTTGGACAAGAATCGCATCAAGGATTATGCCTTGAAAGTAGTGGTTGTACCGATCGATGTTGATCCTCTGAAGAAGTATGAGGAGGCTCAAGTGAAGGCTAAATGCATGATTCTAGACAGGTTTCAAGATCATTTAGTCCCACACATTGCTGAGAAGGAAACAACAAGGGAGATGTGGGAGACGTTGACCACCTTGTACCAGGGGACTTGCCTTCAACAAAAGATGCTATTGGAGAATCAACTGAAACAGTACTAGATGCAGAAGGGAGAAGAGATCGATCCCTTCCTCCTCAGGTTACAAGGGATTCGAGACCAACTAAATTCCGTGGGATCTACACCAGATCCTGAGTTCATGGTCAGGATTTCCCTAAACGCAGTCACTGATGACTGGGAGACATTTGTCCAGAGTATCTTGGGCAGAGCTTCTCTTCCCAGTTGGGAGGAGATGTGGGTAGCTCTTCGACAGGAAGAGATCAGGAGGTTGACCAAGGTACGAAGTAGCGACAAAGGAGTCAAAGCCAAGGAGGAGGAGGATGTAGCTCTTGCATCAGCGGGACAGCCAAGGCAGCAGAAGAGGAAAAAGAAAGACATAACCAAATTCAGATGCCTTAGGTGTGGGGAACTGTGACATTTCACCACTTAGTGCCTTAGAAGAAGGGCAAGAAAGAGAAGTCTGGCTCGAAGGCTACTCCAGCAAAAGATGACAAGGAGGATGATGACGAGGATTGTTCCATGAGTGCTCATGCACCTCTAGAGAAGGGGTAGGGCGACATTGAGTTGTAGTCGGGACGACTACACAGGGGCAGGATTCTTGAGGTGCCCAAACTCTTGGATCACATACGACTACGAGAGCTCTTAATGACAGTAGCAGAATGATAGGAGTCAGTTGGTGCGACGGATGATGGAGCAATAGTGGTAGAGCTAGAGTGCCAAAGTCTGAAGCAGCGCAGTGAAGGTTGCAACAGTACGAGAGGCACAAAGCAAATTGCAGCAACGCAGTAGCAGCAGAGGGTCAGCATAGATTAGCAGCAGAGGTAGCTTCAACATCAAGGGGTATCTAGATTGATCAGTATGTCATCTTTGGGTGGCTTTTCAGTTGCTTACTTCTCAACAACTGAGTTGCAGTGCAGCAGTTAGTAGTGGCAGTGCTATGGGTATCATGATGCAACATATTGAGAGGGAGTTATAGTACAATTACAGCAGTGACAGTGGCAGTGTCATGGGCAGCAGTACAGATTGCAGCAGTGCAGTGGATGAGGGGCAACAGGCCGAGCATCAATAGCACAGAGGACTGATGTTGTGGATCAGTGTGATACCTCTGCTGGGAAGTATTGCTAGAGCACATTCCTTACTAAGAGGGAGTGTTGATTTTGGGTAGCATCAAATGTGCTCTAGCTTTGAAATTTTGTGGAGGGGCTAGAATACATGAGATATCCAAGACCCATAAATCATTTGGAAAAATTCCACCTGGATTGTGAGTTATTAAAATAATTAATATTTTTTTGGGGTTCCTAAGTTTAAACTTAGGAAAATAAAAATATTAATGGGTATTAATAAAAATAAGGGTGAGAAGATTCTAAGAGGTGGGGATCAAGTCTGTTTTAATATTAGCAGTTGATTAGGGACTTAATCTTGGTCGTTGATTCATCAATAGGAAAATTATAAGAGGAGGCTTGAGGGTCAGTTGGAGATCCACTGAGTGATCAAATCAGTTCGATTTTTCTGGGGCATGGTTTGATGAGAAAATCGAACTAGTGATCAGAGTTGCAACAGAGGGGCAGGGATAGTTGGGGTTGGAGGATCTTCTTCGTCACCTTGAATACTCAGCAGAGAGAGGTAAAGATACACTAAAGGAGGCGGCGCGGACCAAGGGAGGCTGATGTTGGGCCAAGAGGGCCCACGCATTGCTTGATGCAGTGCCAGCGCAGGGGAAGAGTTGCCCTCCTGCAAAAGTCCTAATTCAGCGGGGGAGCAGTAGGATCAGCCGAGAAGGCTGAGTCAGAGCTCCAGGAGGCAGAGGAGGCAGTGCAGAGCTGACGCAGTGTCTCAGAGTGCTCCACGCAGGCCCACACAGCTATTGCGAATGGGCAATGCAGTTGAAGCCAGGGATAGTCAGTCTAGTTGCCGGATTGGAGGGATTTTGCCGAGTGAAGTGAGGTAATCTCACTTAGGTTTCTGCCAGTATATTTTATCTCTGTAACTGGATAGGCGAGAGGGCATCCAGTGTTTTATTCAGAACTACTACTTAATAATAGAAAACCCTCAGAGTTGTTGCACCGGTTTTCTTGCATTAGGTTTTTTTGGGGACGTTTGTCCAAAAATAACGATGTCCCTTGTGTGTTTGTCTTTTATCTATTTCAGTTTATGATCTGTATGTCAGTGTAGTCTACAGTTGTGTTTTTCATCAGTGTTTAAATAATTAAATAACTTGTTGAATGTAAAAACAAGTAGGAGATGATAAATCAATGTTTGCAGTAGGATTTCTGATGTGTAATTTCAGAAATTTCACACTTTGTTGTGAAACATTGCCTCAACAAAAGAATTCTTCTTGGGAGTTATCTCTTTGTTATATTTTGGCTTAGGAGAAAATTTTTGATGGGATCCCATTTCCCTTTCCAAAACTGACAACATGTTAATCATGGACGCTTTCCCTTGCATTAGCTTAGTAGTAACTTTATCAAATATTTGGGCAAATGCTTGCAAGGCTAAGTCTACCTAGGCACTAGGCTTAGCCATAGGTTCAATTCTAGTCCTTGGGTAAGTAAGAAAATCAATTTTGGATGAATTTAGATTTTTCTCTATTTCAATGTTCAAGATTTTGGCCTCATCCAAAGATTTATGTGTCTTGTCTTTTAGAGCATATGTTATGATCTGAAAATGGGGCTCTTAGGCTTCTTGTCTAGCTTACAAGAACCTTCTCCCACTCCCAAAGATCGAATTTTCCCAAGTCTATTTGATTAACCAAGTATAGGCATATGCTTGTTTTTATTGTTGGCTGTTATGTGCTTTAAAATCTGTTGTGTATGCTAATATTTAAATGTGCTTGAACTGCATATCACAGTGAATAAGGAAGCAGTAAAACAATACACATAAGACAACAGATTAATATGGAGTTCACCCTGATATCTTGGGCTACGTCTCCTTGAGCTCTAATCAACTCGATTAGGCTCTTTGGGATTATGGCTGAATTCTTTTTTACAAGTCCTTGACTCAACTCCATATGGTTCACAAATGAACTAGTGGGCTCAAAATACCATCTTACCCCTGGCTGTCCTTTAGCTGCAAACAGTTCTAAGCTTCTCTCGACTAATTCTTTCAGTCAGTGCTCTGAGCTCCTTTGAGCTTCAGGCTTATCTGACTCCCTCAAAATTGTTTACTGTCTCTGGAATCCTTCTTCTGTCTTCAACTCAAACAAAACCAGCAACAGCTCGAGCATTCGGTCTCTTTACTTTCTGATACTTCACTGAAGTATTTATGCGTTGCCTCCAACCCCTGGTGGCTTCGCTCTATTAAGCGCTCTGGCACACCGAGCCTCCCAATGGGTTCCTCAGCGCTCCAACTCTGCCCACACATTCACAGAGCATTACGGGCCTCCATGAGCTTCTTGGAACTTCTCCTGAGCATCATGCTGCCTCCACGAATGAGAATTCACCACTCTCTGTGTTATCAATGCTTCGCTTGACCTCCAAGCGAATGAATCAATTGTGCTCTCGGTGTTTCCGATTTGCCTCTGAGAATTCCGCGCCTCCTTTTGCTACTCGTTCTCTTTTTATGTCTCAGCGCTACCTCCTTTTCTTGGCTCTTTAACTGTGGCTTCAAAGCCAAAGATATGCTACCTGTTCATTTCAGATCCCTCTTCCAGGCATTATATAATCATTGCTTAACGCCAAGGGGAGTTGGTCACCATGTCTATAACGTAAGAGTGCCTCGGGCCTCTTGGAATCCTTCAGAATCCCAAACGCAGTCGCCTTTTGTTTGACATAGGAAGATGGATTTTAAACGGAGAAAATCTGCCAAAACTCAATGTATCAAACTTCAAAAAGTCCTTAAACCCACCTTATTCTCCCATCGGGTCCGCTTGCAAGTCGCCATCACATGCCGAAATGGCCCGCCCCTTTGTATTTTGGAAATACATTAAAAACGATGAAATTAACATAAGAAATAGATTTGGGCGGATTTGTAATTACATACGTTTCCATTCCGAAACCCTTTCGGGTCCGGTTTACATCGTATATCACATGTCGCTAGGCCTGGGGTCCTTCCCTTTCGGGATCGCCGACAGCGATTCGCTGATATTGGCGATCGCAGTCGCAAGTCGCATCGGCCCTTCTCAACGCTATGGGTCCTTCCGCTTGCGTTATGTGCGATGCGATATTTCTACTTAGACCAATCAAACAAGGCCACGTGGCCCAATCCCGGCCTACCATGTGTCAGCTGTGGATTGGCCCATGAGCCTATACTAAAACCAAAAGTTTCATTATAGTTCAGAATTTAAAGAAATTGCCTCCTTTTCTAAGGACATTGGGCAATTTTCATTTTACAATAACTCCTTCATCCGGAGTCCATTTTCGCCGATTAAAGTTGCCTTGGATTCAGAACAAGGAGATCTCTACAATGAGACTATTTTTGAGAGCAGCCCGCGACTTTCATTTTCCTCTGACTTACAAAGGATTTGTGCCATTTGGCACCTTTTACCTATTGCATGAAGTATTTTAGACGTAGAGGATTATCCAGGATCCATTTTTGGATCATGTTATATGTCTGAAAAAGGCTTTGGTGTGTCTATCAAGGATAGTCTCGTCAATTGGTCTATATAATTTAGGGACTTCCTTGAGAAGATTATCAAACTATTGTGTAACTTCTCCAACATTTTCATTGTCAATTTTCTTAGCTTCCTGTAATTTGTTTAGAAATAGTATGCCTTCTTTGATGGTGTCCAATCCTTTGTCAAAGGCTTGGTGGAAAGTATCCCAATTTGTAAGACTAGCTTGAGGCAAATTGAGATACTAATCCCCGACACTTTCTTCTAAGGTCAAGGCAAAAAACATCATAACCACATCTTCTTCATGGATCAACTTAGCACCCACAATCCAATAGAACTCATACATATGTTTTCCAATTGTGATGGCATTAGTGCCATTGAATTTGGCAGCCATTCTTCATTTATTAGGAAAACAGTGCGTAGCATCACGAAAGTGACTCACATCCAATGGTTTGAATGCAGCAATGAGCCAAGGTTTGGCCATGGTGTTAGAGGTAGATGTATTTGTTAGTTTTTGGTAGCATCGGATGTGCTCTAGCCATGAAAATTGGTGGAGAGGCTAAGGTACATGAGTTATAAAGAACCTAGAAACTGTTTGGTGAAATTCCACCTGGATTGTATTTTATTAAGATAATTAATATTTTTAATGGGGTTCCTAAGTCTAAACTTATGAAAATTAAAGTATTAATGGGTATTAATCAAAATATGGGTGAGAATGTTCTAGAAAGCGGATCAAGTCAAGTTTTTAATTTTAGCCATTGATTAGAGACTTAATCTCAATTGTTGAAGTCTTAACGAGAAAAGTATAAGGAGGCTTGGGGTTCATTCAGAAACACACCGAGAGAATGAATTGATCTAGAGTTTGAAATTTCTAGGGCTTGGAATCTGAGAAATTCGAACTAAGTGATCACTCTGTAGCAGAGGGGCAAGGATAGTTCAGGAATACTGGGCAGAGAGGTAGAGAGCCACCAGTGGAGGCAGCGCAACACTTAGAGGGACTAACGCTGGGCCAGTCTAGGTCCACACAAGCTTGACGCGGAGCCAGAAGGGCTAGTGCAGAAGGGAAGATGCCTTCACGCAAAAATCTAGAATTGTCCGGGATCTGTCGGAACAGCCGGGAGAGGTTGACGCAGAAGTTCCAAGAGGTAGAAGAGACTCTGTAGAGCTGACGAAGAACCTGTAAGGCTAATGCAGGGCTAACGCAGAGATAGTTGGGGGTTTGACAGTTCTATTGGCAGAGAGGTAGAGAGCCACCAGTGGAGGCAGCACAGCACTTAGAGGGACTAATGCTGGGCCAGTCTAGGCCCACACAAGCTTGACGCGGAGCCAGAAGGGCTAGTGCAGAAGGGAAGATGCCTTCACACAAAAATCTAGAATTGTCGGGGATTTGTCAGAACAGCCGGGAGAGGTTGACGCAGAAGTTCCAAGAGGTAGAAGAGACTCTGTAGAGCTGACGAAGAACCTGTAAGGCTGATGCAGGGCTAGCGCAGAGATAGTCGGGGGTTTGCCAGTTCTATTGCCAGATCAGCTGGAAACTGTTAGGTGAAGTGTGGTAATGTCACTCAGTTTTCCACCATTATATTTTTCTCAGTAACTGGGTTTCCGAGAGGGCATCTAGCATTATATTCACAACTACTGCTTAATATAAAACCCTCAGAGTTGTTGCACCGGTTTTCCCACATTGGGTTTTTCCAGAGACTATTTTGTCCAAAAATAGCGGTGTCCTATGTATCTTGTTCTTTGCTCAGTTTCTTATTTCATGTAATCAAATTAAATTGGTGTAGGCTGCAGAAGTAATTTACTTCAGTACTTTTTCAGAAAATAACTTGATAATGTATATTAAAATAAAGTGGGAGAAGTAAATTCAGTTTTGTTGCAGTAGGGGTTCCTTGAGTATAGGAATTTTCACATGGTATCAGAGCATTGGTTTTCAAACAGGAAGAGCAGATCCAATGCTGAGTAGAGAGGCCAATAGATGCATTTGGCAGCAATTCGAATCCCCTTGAAGGGATTGCGTAGTCCTGTGTTGGGAAAGCAGAGATTCTGAGGAAATCTCTCTCTAAGAGTCGACAGAGAGGTACAATTTCCGGTTCATGAGATTGCAGAGGTAGAGGGAGTGACGCAGAGCCTCAACACAATGCTTGAAGGGTGCAGTTCTGCCAGGACAGAATTCCATCAGAAAGAGAGAAGAGGCATAGAAGGGGAATTTTCTCCTCAGAGGACTTTTCTCACCAAAAGTTTAAAATTTTCACTTACCGGGCAACAGACTAGTGTTGTGCAGTGACTAGAGGAGTCAATTCGATAGTTTAGGCATCACATAGCCTCAAAGATCAGGACAGGATGGAAGGAGCTTCCAACCATGTCATATGGAAGACCAGAATCTTAGTTATTTTGGAGGAGTACGATCTCGAAGCTTACATCAAGATTGTTGTGGTTGTTCCCGCGGAAAATGATCAGAAGAAGACGTACAAGCCCGAGCAGGGAAAGGCGAAGAGGTACATACTCGATATAGTTTGAGATCATGTGGTCTCACACTTACAGGGCAAAGATACAACCCGAGAAATGTGGGAGGCTTTGTCTTCACTATATGAAGGTTCTTCCATATAGCAGAATATGTACTTAGAACAAAAGTTGCAGCAGACATTGATGCAGAAGGGAGAAGGGCTTAACTCCTATCTTCAACGTCTCTAGGACACCAAAGACTAGCTTGCTGCAGTGGAATCTACTCCTCAGTCTACCGCGATGGTAAGGACAACCCTAAATGGAGTCTTAGATGAATGGCAAGTCTTAATCTGAAGTATATTGGGCAGTGAAAGACTACCTTCATGGGAGGAGATGTGGGCATCCCTTCAACATGAAGAATTAAGGAGGGATCTGGTTAAGGTTAACCTCAATGGTAGCAGTGGGAGTGGCACGAAGACCAAGGAGGAGGAGGAGAACGCAGCTCTAGCATCAAAGGGACAACAAAAGCAGAAGCGGAAGGACATTTCGAAGGTGAAATGTTTCAGATGTGGTGAGATGGGCCACTTTACATCCTAGTTTCCTTTGAAGCAAAAGGATAAGGATGAGAAACATGATCCTAAGGCTACTCCAGCAAAAATTGATGAAGATGAGTTTG
>APFE030343190.1:7662-32718 GCA_000404065.3 Pinus taeda
AACATTTAGAAGTCTAGGCTAGAGACGTATTCTGGCGTCGTAAAGCCTGGTAACTATCGCTTTCATTGTTGGTTGGGTGATTCCTCCTCTTTGAGATGACAAGTGCTAGTACGGACTTGTGCTCCCACGTACCGTCGAGTATATATCGGGAGACCACAATAGGCTATATCCTTTATCCTTAGGAAGCCATGTCTACCACCATATCGATCATGATGCACTAAACACAGCATTCGAGAAGATTGACTGTCGTACCGTAAAAAGTATTATGCAGTTTTGCGATTGGTTTGGTAATCCCTCTATCTAGATTTCTAGAGTAGTCTCTTTCGTTCCTTTTTAGACTCATTAAAAGAAAAGGTCCATCTGAGCACTTGTCACTTCAGGCTCATTAAAAATCGAAGGCGACTAGAGTCATCTTTTGTTTTTTATCGACTCTTAAAAATTGAAAAAACAAGTTGTGTCAAAGCGTCTAAAATTCATTTAATTCGGAATCATTTTCCCCTTTTTATTTTGAGTTGATTGAGTAATCTGCAATCGTGGAAGAAATTCAATCAAAACCCTATCGTTCACAAAGGCTTACGAGTCAACCGTCGTTGACTCCAGAAACGAAACTATTATGGACAAAGTGAACTCGTTTGACCATATCGAAGTCCCCTCGTTTGGTTGGAGCAAGTACTCTGACATCCTTGGAGACTCCGGTTACTCTGAACATTTCTGGAATCCCTGCCTCTACAGAAGAAATTCTGCAGCTGCAAAAGGACATTACAACTGATCCTAGTGTGACGGTAAACACTTATATTCTCGAACCTGCTCCATCTACAGCTAATTCGGAAGGTGTTACTCCCCAAACATCAGTCGCTGCAGAACCTATACCTTCTTCGGCAACAGAAATATTTTACAGACCTGACGGTCTACCTCTTCCACCTGGATTGATTTCCATAGAAGAGATTGTGGAGGATCCTCCATCTAATGCTCCATCGCAATTTGGAGATGGGATCACCTTATATCCTTCTTCATTAGAAGTTAGTCTCTCGCCATTGGAAGTTCCTGAAGAATCGCTAAGGAATCTTTTGGATAGACTAAATATGTCTGAACAACCGTCGACATCTAGGACTGTGTCATCCAACACAGTAGTGGCAGAACTTCCTGCTGCTACTCCGACAATGTTTGTCGGTGTACCATCTGTCCCAACTAACTCTCAACTACTGGATGGAGTCCATCCAGGGGCTGTTTCCACAGTATGGACTGTTCCCGTTTGTTCGTCCGGAATAATATCTGGAATCTCTTATGTTGAGTCTCAACAAGTTGATCCTTCGCAGTGTCAATTTGGGCAATCTGGTCCCCAAAGGCAAATCATTCCTTTGAGCACTGGGTTACCATCGTATGGAGGGAAATATACCCTTTCATTGTCTCCTCCAGGAGAATAACCATGTGAGAGTTCACAATAGAATTCAGGGTATGTTGGAATTACATCTAGCGGTTGGGTGCCAATACTGCCTCAACAACCAAGAGTTGTATACTTGATGCAACATAGCTTACCTGTGTCAAATATCCCCACTACGCTAGCTATCGTGATGGTGTTGCAAGTACAAGCATTACCTATTGTATGCCAACCTCAGGTTTCTCATGTCATAATACAACAACCTCTTGTCCCTGTGACGCAACCACCATTACCGACTAGCAGAATGACCCAGGTTCAAACAGGGACCATTACCCCCCATCTTGGTCAAACAGTCAGTACTAGGCAACAACTCATGGCTTCACAACCATGGCTGGTACAATACCAACAACCGCAATTCCAACAATCTTACCAAGGATCTGAGCAACAAGTCTTTGCAAGTAATGGGCAGCCGTATATTCAAAATGGTCAACATCAACCATATCATAATGGTCATGCCCATCAACCTTACCAGAGTTATAAACATCAAATGCATTATGCTGGTATGCAAAGACCAATTGCTCAGGCAATCCCATCTTATCCTGGGTATGCTTCGTCGAACCTAAATCAACAGTTGCCCTTTGTGGCGACTTTAGAGTTACCGGATCTAAATCGACTAACAAACAATCCAATTGCTTACACCCCTTGGTGGCCGGTGATTCCGCATAAACTTCCGTCAGATATTCCTAAATTTAATGGAAATCTAGGTGAAGACCCATCGAATCATGTGATGACCTTTCATCTGTGGTGTTCATCCAACACTCTCAACGATGCTTCGATCAGGCTTCGCCTTTTTCAGCGAACGTTAACTAATCCGGTAGCAAAATGGTATATCGAATTTCCTAGAGCTTCGTTTGATAACTTCAGTACCCTAGCCACAACAATTTTAGCCCATTTTCAGCTACCCATAAGGTACGAAACGGGAACATAACTTCTTACCAATTTCAAACAAACAACAGCCACTCACATATCTGACCATATTCATGAGTGGCGACGTCGTCATGGAATGGTAAAAACATATGTTCCTAATCATCTGTTGGCTGAATGGTTTATTAAGTCATTGTTACCTTCTATTACGGAAGATGTGGCGAAGGGAGGAGTCGTCACTGAAGAGCAAGTTATTGCTCATGCATAATATCTAGACTTGATCTATACTCAGTCTGGCACGCTCTACGACAAAATCCCTGATGCTCCTAGACCAGAATTTTCCGTTCCTCCCCCTCCTAAATCAAACAAAGACTCTCATGCCGGCGACGGCGTGATAGGTACGACTAGCACGAAAACCGTAAAGGCTATGTCAAAGAAGCCCCTACGGTTTCAAATCAAAATGCAAATGAAGAACTTCTTGCCTCGGAAGTAAATGCCATGTCAACTAACAAAGGCAAAGAAACCAAGCAACCAGGAGGCAAGAAGAAAAAGAAAGGGAAGAAGAAGAAACATGAGGAGTCGTCTCCTGAAAAATCTTCTGCAAACCCTCCTAGAGATAGGAAACCAAGTCATCCATGCTTTATATGTGATGATGATCATTGGATGAGAGAGTGTCAATATAAAGCTGAGCTTAGAAAATTCTTCAAGAGTTCAGAAACCTCGGCAGTATTGACCGATCTGTTTCTAAACCCAGGAACAAATCTGGTTGCTAGCGACAATGCTTCCCCATCCCAAGTGCTAATGTTGTCTGTTTCGAAGAAGCTGAATGATGCTTTGATATCAACAAGGAATAAAGATTACAGGAATCCACAGATGTCGAACAACAAGGATAATGATCAACCTAGTAGTTCGACAACAACTTCAATCGAAGTTGTGCCACCCATCACTCCTGAACTAACAATAAAACTGCCAAAGGGAGTAGTACACAAATCGACGTTTAATCCTTGTGCCAAAGCAGCACAACATTATAATATAGTGGAGGATCTGGCCCAATCGTCGTTCGCTATGTTGACACTTGAGGTAATGCAAAATTGCCCCTCCCAAAAGCAGGCTTTATTGTTAGCGATAGGTGGGATTGACCCAACAGATTCCAATCTTGTGGCCTTTAATCACAAAGGATATGACCCTCAGTTACCAGCTCAACTAGCTTTCCTTATTCAAGTGAAAGCCCTCAACAAAACTGTTCATCGAACAATTATTGATGAGGGGGCATCTACATGTATTATGTCGATGAGTTGCTGGAAAACTTTGGGATCTCCACCCTTGTCGCGATCGTCGACAACATTAAAAGCATTTGATGGACGAACATACACCCCATATGGGATATTGAGTAACTTGCAAGTAGAACCGGGGGGCAAAATAGTAGAAATTGATGTTGAAGTTATCGACGGAAACCTCGATTACAACATCCTACTGGGAAGGCCTTGGATATATGCCATGGCTACCATTGTGTCGACGAACTTCAGGCAGGTTGCATTTCCCTTCCAAGGAGGAATTACGGTCATCAACCAACAAAAATTTCTCCCCAACAGTTCACAAGTTACGGGAAGCATTCTGATGATCCATGGAAGCCCTCATTTGCTTCAAAATATCGGAGTAGGCCTACTAAAAGACCCCACATTAATGGCAACGATGGGAACCTACAATATGGTATCTTCAATTCAAAAGATGTTTGAAAATGGTATTAACATGGATCATCTGCAGGTGTTGCCTCCAAGCCCAATAGAAATATTGTAGCAATCAATGTTTTCAGCATGGGAGGCGAACCCAAATCAACGCTCATCAAGAATTTGGATAGATAGGTCTAAAGAATATGGCACCCCTTCAGATCCTTGGTCACAAGTACATTATACAGACGAAGGAATTGTTCAGTCAATGATGATTGACGGGGCACCATGGCAAGATTACCACCATCGTTCCCATCTTCCATGTAAGGAAGATAGTTCCAGTGACCTTGATCATCCTTCAGTTTTTGACTTTCTGTCAAATACTGTAAATACGGTGGATTCTGAGCGAAACTTGTCCAATATTGAAGAGACTATCGCCATAAATATCTCGACCAAAATACATGTTGTAGAGAATATTCATGTCGGCAAATCTTGCATGGCTCAGGCAGGTGCACCCCAAGAAAGCTGCTACCATCAAGGCGGAAGTTGAAAAACTCCTCCATGCTGGTTTTATTTACCCGGTTCCTCTAACCGATTAGGTATCGAATATTGTTCCTGCAATGAAAAAACAAGGAATGATTAGAGTGTGCATCCATTATAGGGATGTGAATCAAGCTTGTTTGAAAGACAACTACCCTACACCCTTCATTGACCAGATAATTGATGAATGCGCCGGATGTGAAATCTTTTCATTTATGGATGGATTTTCGGGGTATAATCAAATAAATATTCGCCCACAGGACCAGTCAAAGACTGCATTTATTTGTCCGTGGGGCACATTCGTATATCGCAAGCTACCCTTTGGTTTAAAGAACGCAGGGGAAACATTTCAGAGGGCAATGAATTATGTCTTCCACGACATTAAGAACATTGTTCAACCATATCTCGACGATCTTCCGGCTCATTCGCAAAAGTGGACCAATCATCCGCAGCATCTAAGAGCGATATTTCCACGTTGTCGACACTACAAGATACGACTCAATCCGCACAAATGTGTGTTTTAGGTCAGTTCTGGTCGTTTACTTGGCTTTGTGGTCTCAAAGGACGGGATTCATCTCGACCCATGTAAGGTTCAGGTAATCATTGATTTGCCTCCACCTTCGAATTTGCTTCAGAATCAGAAACTCCAAGGGAAAGCAAACTTTCTAAGGAGGTTCATTCCAAATTACACCGAACTTGCTAAAGGTTATACTCGTCTGTTGAAAAACGAAGTACCCTTCATCTGGGATCAGGTTACGCAAGCTTCCTTTGATGCTTTAAAGGAATCCCTAATAAAAGCATCATTAATGTATGCTCCTGACTATCAACAAGACTTTAACCTGCATCTGGCTGCAGCGGATACGACCATAGCAATGGTTTTAGTTCAAGAAGACGATGGAATTGAACATCCAATATATTATTTAAGCCGAAAATTAAATGATACAGAAATGTAGTACTCTTACGTTGAAAAGCTAGCTCTCGTAGCTATTCAAGCGATACAGAGATTTCTGCACTATGTCCTCTTCAGAAAAACTACCATTTTATTAGATTGCAACCCCATGACTTATATATTGTCGCGACAGTTGTTGGGGGAAAATATTCAAAATGGATAGCGATTTTACAAGAGTTTGATCTAGAAATCAAAAAATCCAAATCGAAGAAAGCCCTGGTTTTCGCAGAGTTACTATGTGATCTCCCATCATCGTCCAACAATGCAACATCTAAAGAAGCAATCGTGGACAAATCTCTGTTTCTGATATCTTCAAGCAATCCATGGTATGGAGATATAATAATCTATCTTCAAACCCAAACATATAGGTCTAATACCTCACGCGCAGAACAACGAAGGATTCGATACCAAGCAAAAGACTACGTAATCGTCGGTGATACACTTTACCGTCATGGTATCGATACAGTTCTGCAGAGGTGCCTCACCCATGAGGAGGCCGAAAAAGTCCTGAATGATTGTCATTCAGGCGCGTGTGGCGGGCATCAATCTGGTTATGCTACGGCACAAAATATTTTACGAGCAAGATACTTCTGGCCAACAATATTCAAAGATTGCATAACCGCAGTCAGAAGTTGCCATGCCTGTCAAATATTCGATCACAAAACCAGGATACCACCTGCGCCTCTGCACCCAGTAGTAGCTGTTGGGCCATTCGCCAAATGGGGCATAGATTTCATGACATGTAACCCCACCTCGGCCGGGGGGGGCATGGTATATCATAGTCACAGTAGATTATTTTACCAAATGGGCCGAGGCGATGCCTACATCAAACAACAGCGGTGAAATGACTGCCCTCTTTTTTTCAATCACGTAGTCTCCAGATTCGGCATTCCACAGGCCATAGTCACAGATCATGGATCGCACTTTCGCAATCACATGATGGTTGAGTTGGCTGCCAAATTAGGACTGTCCCACGACAGCTCTACTCCGTATTATCCGCAAGCTAACAGACAAGTTGAGGAAATCAACAAGGTCCTGAAGCGCATGCTGCAAAGGATGATTGGAGTCCATAAACGGAGTTGGCACCTGGTCCTGTACTTAGCCTTGTGGGCATACCAGACATCAGTGAGGAATGTGGCTAGTTTTACACCTTCTCAACTGGTGTATGGCCTGGAAGCGATCTTTCCAGTTCAGGGTGAAATCTCGTCCCTCAAGCTCGCGGTCGACCTTCTCCCCGGAACTTCAGAAGAAGAGGCTTGTTTCTTGGAATTAATCTAATTGGATGAAACCCATCGTAATTCCACTTCGGCCAACGAAGCCCATAATAAACGAGTCAAAGCGCAATTCGACAAAAATGTCAAACCTTGTGTCTTCTCAGAAGGTGACCTGGTCTTACTTTACAACTAGGAGTCCGACAAGTTGGGAGCAGGCAAGTTCAAGTCTTTATGGATGGGTCCCTATATTGTTAACTGTGTATTAGCAAAAGGAGCCTACAAGTTGGTGGATTATGATGGGATTCCATTGGCGCAACCCCGTAACGGGTTGTACCTCAAGCGTTACTATACTTAACTCAGCATAGTAACCCCTATGCTTTTGTTACATTTTTGTTTTCGCTAAGGGCAATTTTTTTGGTTAAGTAATCCACTTTTTACATTTGTTGCAGATGGCGAACATATTGGAACCATTTGTTGGATATGCCGACGGAGAGAGTCGTAGTTCGTGGAACCTATCATCTGCGGCCTGGGCCATCTTCGATCCCAGCGGCGAGTTAGTGAGTTTTAGAGGGGTATGTGTTGGTCGGTCAACGAAAAATATCACTGAATACAACGCATTGATAGAACTCCTTTCTGATGCCATCGCACATGGCATATGCTGACTTGTCGTCAGGCTAGACTCACAACTCGTCATTCTACAACTCACTGGTATCTACTCTGTACAGAATCCAACTATCTACCGCATGTTCCTAAGGGTCAATATTTTGGAAAGACAGTTCGATTCTATTCAATATCAACATATTTCCAGAAATTTAAACACATTAGCAGACTCATTGGCAAATTATGTGTTAGATAGACATTTTCGACATTTATGAAAAGAAGCATTGCATCAATATTTGCATCAGGATCATGTAACTTAACCAAAATAAAGCTCCGAAAATCAAAAATATATATATAACTGTTTATGGTTTACACATAATGTTCTGTAACCAAGACAAAATCGGTCAAATGACCCAAAACTCAAAATGCTATGGGGCACCCTAGTCTAATGATGCTGGTGACAACAAGTCACCGCCTGTGCAATCATGCGTAAAAGCCTAGTCCATCGACTCGACACGCCAGTGGTATGTCGCTGCAACCTCAGAGATAGCTCATCGGTCCTCACGTTTGGAATACCAAGAGTGAGACCCTCAACCTGATCCTGCAATGCAGAAAGAGTCTTGACCACATCAAGGTCGCAAAGAATGGCCCTCCCCACAGCCTCTCCTGCCAAAGTGGCAACTGGCGCTCTCATGCGTACTACTAGTTGAACTGGTCCAATGTCTGCATGAGCACATAAGTTTTAATTAGTCTTGATCAAAGAAAACACAAGAACATTATGAAAACAATAAACAGAGATATGGTCAAAGAATTTACCTATAGCACCCCACTGCTCACCAACCAGCAGCACCAAATCCGGGTCACCCCGAAAATCCATACCAGCATATGGACACTCGACATAAACCATCTCCTGGCGGTTGAACCACTCAAAGAAGGTGTCATAGAAAGAAATTTGGGACTGACCAGCATGTCGGGCCATGAGGTCAACCCATCTCTGCATCCGTGGCTCAGCCGGTGGAGGTAAACCAAGTGAAATATACTGCGGCTACATCAATGGGATCTTTTCCAAGGCGAAAGTGGTCAAAATACAACCATAGCCAAAATTATTGGATCTTCCGCTTTTCACCTTGGTCAGTTGTTCTTTCATCACAGGGAGTATTGCATCACACCAGTTGAACACCTTTGGTTCGAGGCATTCCAAGGCATACTGCATATAAGACCTGTTAGCCACGTGAAGAGCCGCACTACCAGCTAGTCTAGAAAAACTAAACAGAATGGTCCTCAAGGACTGGTCAGTGACATCTTAGATATTGATCTTGCCATCCCTAGTTAGTTGATATCCCTCTCTGTAGTACCGGCGAATGTAATCTCTCACGGATTCGCCCCCACGGGCAGAACCTGATAATGAGAGAGGGACACCACGCCTCAATAAACCGGTCAAAAAATAGATGTCCACGACAGTCAAGGGGATGGATTTGCCTTTGATCTGGAACACCTGGTTGATAGGATCCCATGCATCGAGGAAATACTGCAACAAGTTGATTTGTTGCCTCATGCTAGAGATGCGGAAAAACTTGAGCAGGCCACAGTTCCGTAGTGCAATGACCGTACTTAGATCATGTAAAGCAACCATGTCCTCTTCTTCATGCTCACATTCTAGCCATGTAATAACCATTTTGCTCCGATGAATCTCTGAAAACAAACAAGGGAAGAGTCAGGATCCTGATTTGGCAAAAACAGGCAAAAATTCCATGAAAAAAATAGTGCACAAGTTTCCATATTTGCGCCCATCGCACCCCAGCAGTGTACTGGGAGCGATGCATACTGACTGGCCAATGACCAATCTAGTATGCATCACACCTTTCGATATAGAAAGGGTGCGATGGGGCCAGGGCGAATTTTTTCAAACCCCAGGAGCTCAGCAAAGCAGGGAAACATGCTCAGAATTCAAAAAGGAAAGAATGCAACTGAAGAGCTCAGGTTTAGCTCTTACCTGGTCTAGACGGCACCGAGAATCGTCCACAGAATCTCCCGGAATGAGCTAGTGAAAATCAGGGGGGGAAAGCACCTCCAGAGCTCCGACAAACCAAGTTCAAATGAAATGGTAAAATGAGAGGTAGTACGACCATTGAAATTACAAAGTGCTAACTGTGAATCAAATGATCAATGACCAATACCACGAGCAATTTTTATGTGAGGTTCAAGATCGTTAAAAATTAAACCTAAGCAATGAGCAAATGCTTCCCCCAGAGTTTAAGCTCATTAAAAAATGAACCAATCTCCGGTAAATAACCATTGTGAATGCATTATCATCAGCTTTTGAGCCTTGGTCGTGTTCTCATCATCACCTCCATTCTGTTTTAGCCGATCGTATGCCTCCATTTGATTGTTTACCCTTTTTGAGGAACATCTACGATGAGTGATTCTGTTAGCCATCCATGTGACACTGTCGTGATTGGAATTACCTTGAATCAGCTGCTACCCGAAATTATCACTTGTTCCTCAAAAAACGAGTCTCCTTTAAGCTCTTTTCACCTGACTCGTAAAATATGAAAAGATTGTCGAGCAATTGGCCTCTCCAGCTCGTTAAAGCTACCCGAAGTGTTATCCCTCGTCTAGATTTTAATCGTTTTTGGACCTAAGGGATTATTACACAAAAATATCGAGCGCTTGTCTTGTTCGGCTTGTTAAAACTATCAAAAATTCATCCCTTTAGTATTATCTTATACTTTTTCAGACTTAAGGGATTATATGACGAAAAAGGATTATTGGAGTTTCCTTTCTGTCCCTTTTCAGACTACCTAAAATTGAAAAAGGACCGAGTTATCATTGTCGTTAAACTCATTAAAATCAATAGCAGCAAACTTGTCCAAATGGACAAGAACAAGTTTCACTGTTGCTAGGCTTGTTAAACATAGTGACGGGTTCGCCTGAAGGGCGAATTATAAAACAATCATATGTTATCCTCCTCAAGCTTGATAAAAAGAAAGAGGTACTAGTCAACAATGACTGGGGAAAATTGGGAAGAAAACTTGAAGAAACTTTATTGGTAGCAAGTCGCTCTTGAACATGACACTTTCACTCCATGTCCGAGTCGGGTTGGGTTGTTCCGTTCACCAGTCATATCACCATTGGTCCATCGTACATCCATCTTTGGGGTTAACGCTACCAATGCATTTTAGTGTCGCCGGTATGTTCAAGAGAATTTGCTCAAAGAATTCACCTGTGTCTCATCCGCTGCAATACATTCACGCTCCATTCTTTCATGACCACCACCCTAAACCCTGTATCATCAGATCGTTTTCACCTCAAAAATCATTTGCTCCATTCTGTGTCATAGATGTGGGATTCATTAAGGCCCTCCTACGATGGCTCAATTCTTGTTGACGTCATCTCATTATCCAAGAAGTCGACCTAGGAACAACCCTTTTAGTACTTTGAAGCTTGCATGCCTCAATGGCAAGTTTCTCACTTCCAATGACAGGTTTACATCAATGGCCTTCGACCGAAAGATTTTGCGTGGTGTTCGATGCCAAGTCCCTTTTTCACACCACGTGAATTGTACTGTAGTACCTTGAGGGTCATCATCATTATCATCGATTCCTCTTGTGCCTGTTAATAGCTTACATCATTGGCTGGTAATCAGGCGATGTCTTTCCATGTTCAACTCCAGAACACCTTTCACATGGATCGACCTGTACTCCGAGTGAAGATTGAATGAGTTTGAAGACCCTGAATCTAGTTTCATCCAACTGGGATGCGATATATTCATGAATATAAAGACATCAAATGTACATCATTGCCAAACAGATGACCATCTGAATCAAAGGATGATGACTGCGTCCGAATCATCAGTCTGCTAGATCATGAAAAATATTATGAAGATAATGTATTGTATTGTATCTTATTACAGGTCACCTTCCAGCTCGAAAAAACTTCGGATCCTCATGATAAAGCATTTCACCTAACATCAAAAGATTAACGACCTCATGCTTTAAGGGGAAACTGTTATAGACATTTTTGGGCACTGCAACCCCAATCATATATGTCCATAAACCGAGGGCTTCTAAGTCCCTGAAGTGTTGCTTCACACCCTAAAGGAACAAGGTCCCCTGATTACATCATCTCCCAGAAGTTCTCCACAAAAAACTGCTCAGCACTGGTCAGAACTGGACCATACAAAATGCCCAGTGCAGAGGGTGCGATGCATCTCACCTACTCAATGTAAAGGGTGCAATGCATACTGGAAAGACCTTCTATAGGGTGCGATGGGCAAGAATAGACAAATGGCAGAGACAGTTTGCAAGGTGGATGATCATGAAATATTCCAGAAACTTCTCCTGTGACACTTGCTTCTCTGAACTCGCCCAGGGATGAGTAAGAGATCATCAATCTCCAAGTGGAATAAAGAACTATCAGAGAGAGGACACTAATCAAAATCCCAGAAGCTGACTCACCCCCCTACAATCATCTATATATGGCTCCCTCATCACAGAGACCCAGAGGCTGGAATATTGTATCTTGTAAGGAAGTGTTGTTGGTTTCCTAGTGCAATATCATAGCGTTGGGTGATCTAAGCTTTTCATGAGGTGAAGAAGGGATTTCATGCTGGGAGGATGACGTTGGGTCAGAACAATTGGTTGTAATCCTCTTTGCTATTCTTGATATTAATAAAGATATTCAAGTTTTCCTCCACATTCCTGTATGTTTGATGATATATGCATTTGTGTGGTCAATATATATCTGGTCCTATATTGTTTATGATTGTAGATCTCTGTTCTTCGATATTATTATGCTGCTTTGATTCCACAGGTGCTCTTTGAAGCTAGGTAAACGAAGAAGGAGTGGCAAGGATCTGTCAGAAGGGAGAGGAACCAAGCAAGGAACCAAGCGCAAGACTAAGGTTGGTGTCCTTTGTTACCCTCTTATCTACTTTTCATAAAGGAAAGTGAAAGTAGTTTTGGTTTGTTTGTTTCTAAGATAGCTACCCATCTTAGTGGGCTAGCAGCTCCGAGTGGACACTAGATTTCTCGATAACACTTCCTTAACATGCTTCTACCACTGCATAACTATGCCCCCACATTTATAATGAAGAGATGTTGGGCGTAAGGCCCAAGTTTACCACCCTTGCCTGTGACATGCCATGCCTAGAGGTTGACAGATAAATTAGAGTAACTCCCTAAAAAAATCATTTTCTCTATAGATCACATGCAATCGAGGATATTTATTTATTTATTTTAACTAAAAATACATAAATGTAAAAAAATTAATCTTCATTTAATATCAAATACTTTCCTTTACTGGGGAATAAGATAAGAGAAGTCCACAACCGGATGGGGATATTCATTACTTGTGTGGTGAGTGGTCATTGAATATAAATAAATATCTGGTAGATGGTCTCTAACTAAGGAAGGAAACACAAACATATCTATTCGCCTGAAGGGAATATTGGTTGGTTCTCCCTAAACGGCAAGGTGCCCCCCCCCCCACTTGAAAAAAAGCCTTTTAGCGTTTCCTCTCTTAGCTCGCTCATATACTCATAAAAGAAATAAAATATTATTTAAGAAATAAGAAAATCAAGTATTAATTAAAATAAAATTAAATAAATATGATGTTGATTTAACACATAGTTAATAAATAAATAAAAAATATATATATATATATGAAAAAAATATTAATATTATAAAAATTTTGAATAAAATAATAATTTTAATTATTAAAATATAATAGTATTATGAAGATATAATCAGATAGGCCTCATCTATTAAATTTATATATATTTAAATGAAGTGTAAAGGAAGATGAATGAATTTATCATTTTTTATAATTGTAATTAAAAAAAAAAAAATTAAATTATTATTTTACAATTTTTTGATAAATCTAATTAATATAATAAATTAAATATAAACAAATCAATCTTCAAATCAAGCTAACATTGTAAAATTGTTGATGATGATGGTGGTGGTGGTGTTGCACTGAGACTAATAAGGTCTATCATACCTTAAGAAAAGAGATTAATTGAGGCTTTTTAAAATTTTATTTCTATAGTGTGGCAAATGTTCTGAAAATGAGAATGGATGTGGGTGAGCATCAAGAAATACAAGAGAAAGTGTTTTTCGTCTTCAATTCTCTTATTGCCTCACAGTTGATAGCTTCTTTCTTCCTAAGGTGTTTTGGGAATAGACCAAAACTTAGTTTCACTTCAAATCTCATGGGAGTTAGTTCTTATCTTAGCAATGTTCATTTTGTTCTTAGCACTTTTCAAGGCAGAGAGATAATTCCAGTTAGCGAGTAAGGGGTTGATCACCTCCTTGTAATACCTTAGCTTCCTTCTCCCATTTTTTTCCTTATCATCCCACAATTTATCCTTAGATTTGGAAATGTTAGTGTTTTTAGTATTATATTTATTCTTCAAGATGATCTCCTCCTTTAAACCCTAATAGTTAAGCCATGCCTGGTTATCCTTGTGCTAACCCCGCTTGAGTTGAAGGTGGGGGATTTCATTAGAGTTAAAAGAAATTTTGGGATATTTCTTAGTATCCATGTTGTAAAGCTTCTTCTTATACATCACATAGTGAAACATAGTCATGCTTTAAATGGTGGAAATGCTAGATTCTGTCAAGAGGATATGATAGGGAGTATTACCTTTTATCTTGATGTTGTAGGTTATAAATTTCTTTTGGATCAGCTTGATAATCCTCCATGATTCTTTAGATATACTGCAACCCCTTCACATTTGCATAAAATAACAAGGGTGACGATGGTCTCAAAAAGGAACTTTTTGCACTACAAGGAAAAGAGTTTCTAGCAAAGGGTTTTGCAGAAGCCCCCATAAAAATAGCCCGAAAATATGTTTGTAGCGAAGATCACTAGGGGAAGCAGGTGAGCAGATGTTTTTTTGTACAATGTGTCTACAATATAAAAATGCACAAGTTCTTTACTATCTATATAAGCACCAATGTCGAATAGAACATGGTGCATCGTGGCAGATTTATTACTATAAAATAAAAAAACACAGTGCGTTAAATAACAAAATGCACCAGTGATTGAATAATCAATAGCACTGGAAAAAGGTTAACTTTTAAAAATTGTTGGTGCTATATACACCTGCAACACTATTATAGTTTTTAATTTTCAAAAAAATGTGGTGCTATGTTGCAATGAAGCACCGATGTTGTTAATGTATTAAAACACCCCGATTTGTCTTCTAAAGAGCACAACTAGGTGATTTTTGTTAATTTTTTAAAAAGATGTGGTGCTATAGTCCAACAAAGCACTGGTGCAATACATGTATTAGAACGCCCCGGGGCATATTAACAAAATCACTAAATAGGTTTTGATCCAGGTGGATATTGGTGGCCACCTGCCTATCCCACTTGGACCCCCACCATTGTCTCTTTCAGTTTTTTAGTTTCCTTATTTGTAGCACAATTTACTATTTTTGACAGTTTTTCGGGTCCCGAACTTCCGGAGCCGTTTTGAGGCCCTAAATGATGTTTTTTGGGAAAAATAGCAATCAACAAAGCAATTTTGCCAAAAAATCATCGTTTAGGGCCTCAAAACAGCTCCAGAAGTTTGGGCCCTGAGAAACTGTCAAAAATAGTAAATTGTGCTACAAATAAGGAAACTAAAAAACTAAAAGAGACAATGGTGGGGGTCCAAGTGGGATAGGAAGGTGGCCACCAATATCCACCTGGATCATTCCCCCCCTTAGCAAGCAATGGTCCCCATTGCATTGAGTTCCTCCATAAGCTGATGAAACTTCTACTGTTGTGAGTTGTTCTACAATGTCTAATGTGTCTAGTAATGGTGGGAAGCATGGTCGAAGGCGGTCCATATTGAAGGCTAGGTGCAAGCCAAGCAATGGGGGAATGATGTGCTCCAAAGCATTGTTTCCCACAATGTTGGTAATGGTGTAAGGACCATATCGGAGTGGTCAAAGCTTCTGATGGGCTCTTGTAAGGCATTCTTTTTGCAAATGCAACCAAACTTTGTCGCGCACCTGAAACTTGTGTGGAACTCGATGTTGATCATGTCATTGCTTGTACTTGGCATTTCCCATAATGGAGAGATGATATATCGGCCTATTGGGTAGAGTCGCTTCGGGAGTGAGATCGAACGAATGTTTGACCTCACAGTGCAACAATACCCCTATGCATGAGGAGACGATGTCCCTATATTCCTTCATGACCATATCCACCTGCTCCTATTGCGTGGAGGAACCCTTCCTAGGGGCCTTGGATGTGGTTATGATCTTCCCCTTAGTTTGAGAGAGAACCAGAAAGAAAATAATTTTCCTAGTCTGGGAGATGATCTTGCTGCTTTTCTTAGCAGAGGTCAAAGAGGTGGTGCTAGGTGGGGAAACCTATGGTATTGCATATAACATATTACCTAAAGAAATAATCATAGAGCGAGGTCTAAAATCATATACAACATGTCGCTTCCACAAGTATGGTTGTCCCAATAATACATCAAAAACACCGAGAGGAGAATTATCACACAATACCTCATTTGTGAAGGGCTTGATGCTGTAGGGAAGGCAACACTGTTGACTGACTCAGAGATCTCGTCCTCGGTGAAACCACCTGATGTTGTACTACTGTGAGTGTGGTATGGTCAGTAGGCCCAATCACTTCACGACCTTTGCTGAAATGAGGTTCTTTTGGATTCCATTGACGACAATGAATTGCAGTGGTGAACCCCTCACCCACATTTGTGAGTGGAAAAGATGCTCCCCCTCCTTTGGATCTTTGGGCTCATTCTTTTGGATCTTGGAAATGGTAACAATGGTGTTGGGCTCCACATCAATAATCTACTTACCTTTGTCATTCATCTTTTCGGGTTCTGACTCAGGGTCGAAACATGCATCTGATTCTGAAGCCTTCAACTCAGCCACCAACAACTGCTTGGCGCAACAATCACTTGTGTTGTGAGTGGGGCTCTTATGGAACTCACACCACTTTCCTGTGTCCTTATTTGAATTCACGGTGATGTTCTTTTCTTGTAGCTTTGATGAGTTGTCTCGGGTCACCCTGCCTTGGCTTTTGCCTATGTTATTTGGATTCATGTATCCAAAGTCTCACTTCTTTTGTTTAAACTTTTGCTTGATCTTGACAATGTATTAGTACACCGTGCTAAGCAAGGAGATGTCCAGGAACTCCATCTCGTCCTGGAGTACCTATGTAGGCAGTTGTGGTATTTGATTACCAAATGTCACTCAGGATCCTTGATACCCAACTTTGTGAGAAGGGTATGAGAAATATTGGTAAACTCAAGCACATCTTGGTCCCTTCCCTACCGGAGTGTGGACCACTTTATGTATGTATCCTCATAGCTTTCAACAGGGTAGTACTACTCCTTCACGACATCCCAAATGAATTCTAAGTGGGTGTGGATGAAAATGGTGAGGTTGTACTTTCATCCTTCTGCTCGCAGTAGGTTTCCCACTAGTCCTTGATGTGGTGAACAGCTTTGAGAGGTGAAAAAGTGATATTTTCCCGACTGGAAAAATTATGAACAGAAAAATATCCTTCTAGCCGATTTAACAATTTATCTACGGCATCCACATCTATCTGACCCTCAAATATGGAAATGTCAAAGTTAACTTGTACCTTAAATGGTGTGGCACTTGCAGAGTAGCTGCTGGAAGTAGATGTGTCGCCCCTGGGTAGTTGCTGAAGGATCTAGGAAAAGTTGTCCATCATTGCATTCCTTTGTCACTCGAGGGCTTCTTCGAGCAATATTTTGATAGGATCATCTACCCCCTTGTCTTTATTTTCATCTGCCATGGGAGGCTGTTGGGATTTACGAGGTTGGTATTGCAAAGGTTTGACCTGTTCAAGCCCTAACTCCTTATATCCCGATCTTGTTGGGGACATGCAAAGAAAATAAAAAAAGAGCAGACTGCTCTGATACCACTGATCCAGATTTAAACAGGAACATACCAACTTATAGATATAATCATAAACACAAAGATGTAGCAGAAAAACACTTCATTTCATTAATAGAAAAATGTTGAACTATTCTTAAAAACAGAATGGAAATAAGATAGCTCAGGTGATGGTAGCTTACCTCTGAGAAGAGATGTGGTGGATACATGCCTCTGAACTTAGTTACAATGAGGCTCGAGGGCCTTTTTATTATTGAACAATAAGAGAAAACCCTAAACAACCAAAAACCTAACCCGAGGAGATGTAACACCAAGAGTTTATGGGCCCCATTTGGGTTAGTTGGGCAGCCAACTTCCCGAGGTCGTAACTTGGTCATATTATCTCTGTTTGACGCATATGATAACTTAGTGGAAATATCTCTCCGAGGACTACAAATGTTGATGTGATTTCCATAGTAATCAGTGATTTCTACAGAAATCACATCGAAATATGATGTCCTCAAGGAGATATTTCCAATGAGGTATCATACGTGTCAAACAGAGATATTATGACCCAGTTATGACCCTGGGAAGTTGGATACCCAACTAACCCCAACAAGGCCCATAAACCCTTGGTATTACATCTCCTTGGGTTAGTGTTTTGGTTGTTAAGGTTTTCTCTTATTGTTAAATAATAAAAAGGCCCTTGAGCCTCATTGTAACTCATTCTAGAGGCATGTAGCTCCCACATCTCTTCTCAGAGATAAGCTACCATCGCTCGAGCTATCTTATTTCCATTATGTTTGTAAGCACAGTTCAACATTTTTCTATTAATTAAATGAAGTGTTTTTCTGTTGCATCTCTGTGTTTATGATTATGTCTATAAGTTGTTGTGTTCCTGTTTAAATACGAATCAAGTTTTTTAATGAAAAAAAAGTTTTTTTGGATATTTGACACACTGGTGTGGTTATAATAATGCACTAGACAAGGGATTAAAAAAAAAAAAAAAACCTCCCAAATGTAAATTTCATTTTTACCATCTATGGTACTAGAGAGCTCTGAATCATCGGTGCCACTCTTACCTCATGCAAGCGCCCTAACTTTGGTGCTTCTCTTGATCACCGTCCTTCCATACTATGCTCAATGCGTGGCTTTCTAATTTTATTAAATGGTGGTGAAATTTATTTTTCTCATTTACGTGTCAACAATGCCTCCCCAACGAGAAAATGTTCAGGTAATGTCTATGTTTCTCTCTAATGTAATTTTTTAGAGAATTAGAATTCCAAATTAGCTCAAAAAATCCATTATTTTTGAAAAAGAAATTATTTCCTACACATTACTCTTGACAGCTTTGACTCACACAAATAACGGTATACCCTATAAATTTACTAGGTGCACCATCATTTAGTGCGTGAACCTAACACACCATTATTTTTTCAGAGCATTTCATAAATGAAAATGCATCGAGAAAAGCTATATATTGTATGTTGGTCCATACATTTTTAGGTTACACCCAGTGCATTTATATTTATCAAACACATCACAAAAAGAATATTAAAAAATATAGCTAGTGCATTCAATAACCTAAACATTCTGAACTGGTGCGAAATGGTTATATGTGCACACCGGTGCAAAGTTTGAGATGCACTGCGATGAAAATTTAAATATGTGAACAAACAACAGCATGTCATACATATGTCCACAATGTATCTGGTTCTGTTGTGTTTGATAGTGCATCAGAGCTGGTGCATCACTGTTTTTTGGGTGCACCGGGGATTTTTTTTCTTTTTTTTAATTGAAAGTTACATTTCCATAGTTATAAACACCTTTTTAAAAATATGTTTTGTGTATGAGGCTTATGTATTTTATATGGCAATCATGTAGCATATATTTCAAGAGGGGGAGCATTAGTAGTAAATGGCAAACCAATAAAATATGGTTCGACCATGGGAGGCTCGAGAGAGGGAGAGGGATATATACCCTTGCCCTATTAGTGCAGCGACCTGAGCATGCTTTTAGGCTTCTATCTGAATGTCATGTATCTTAGTGCATGATAAACCCTAATCATTTTTTTCTCATGCGCAATCTACATTCCTAAAAGCCCATGTTCTTAGCTCCTTTGGCATCTGGAAAGAATAGTTGCAAACCCTTATATCTTGTCTTCTACACTAGCTCAAAAAACGTCTTTAAAATGCTAGACATCTAAAGGAAAACTCAAACACCCTGTGCACTATGGCATGAGCTCAAGAGTATTTATTGGGTTCCAAAAATTGGTCGATAATCTTGTCGATACAACCGTTGTTGATTATGTTAATTTCCAAAGACATGAGGTCTATTTCGCTCTTGCTGCAAGAGAAACCTGTGACTTTCATCATTATTATGATCTCTATCAAAACCACACCTAAGCTATAAAAATCACTCTTGTAAGAGAGGTGGAAGCTCTTGTTTTAACAAAATCCCCACACATATCCATTGTACTATAGGGGAACCCTAGGTTACCGGAGCTACAATACCTTAGAATTGAAGCTATACTTGAGTAAAATCTTGTTGGATTTTATGTCCCTAAAGGGTTTATGTCTGAGTGGAGGTAAGTCAGGGCATTCGTGGTCTTAGATGTCAGCCTAATTCTCTGTGTTTCAGATTCCCTTTTTTAAATCAGTTAGGGCATGCATTCATCTCAGTTTGACATCTACCCATCTATTGTATTGCCCATTGAGTAACATTTGTTCAAAATTTGAGGTATCAGTGAACAAGGAGAGGAAACATATTATTTAAAAGATAGAATATTTGCAAGGCATGACATCATAAATTTCTGATCGGAAAATTTTGTTAAGAATTGGTTAGCAAAAATTAAAAATAGTTTCATCCACTTACGCTATATACCTCTTGATCTAAAGATAACTAACTGTTCATTTTATGAAAGTTTCTTGGGTTAACAATGTAAACTTTGAAACGAGAACTATAAACTCAAAATGGGAACTCTGGCCAGAAAACCCCAAAAAAACATGAAAATTTGTGCTAAAAATGATGGCTTTTTTTCTTTAGGGTCAATTTTGAACATGTTTTAAAAATAGCAGCGAAAACAATTTTTTTGTACAAAAATTGTCCAAAAAACACCCTGAAAATGAAAAGTGTTGATACTGGAACATTTTTTTTTTGTAGGGTTAATTTTCAACATTTTTAAAAAATGGCAATAAAACCGAATTTTTATGTGCAAAAAAAAACTGTTTTTGAGGAAAAAACACACTAATGTTTTTTGTAGAATAAAATTTTTCTTTCCTAAGTATAATTTCAACATGTTTTAGTAATGATGATAAAGATAAAATAATGGGATCTAAAACACATTAAAATTCTATTAGTTTTCATCCATGTTGTTAAACATATAATAACATGCCACTAAAGATCGCTAAAATTCTAATTGTTTTCAACCATAACATTAAATATACAAAAAAATTGGAATTTTTTCAACCATAAAATTAAAAAACCATGACATTATGAACAAATTACATGACTAAATTAATCAAAATGTCATTATTAGTAGATTGAATGAAACATACATTATATATCTAAGTTATTATTGCATTGTAAATATTCTAAACAATAAAAATCATCATAATTAAAACGTATAATCCAAAAAACAGAAAAATGACTCATAACTTCTGATTTAACACCATATGGAAATCAAATTTTTTATTTCAAGATACGATGCAAACATCAGTTATATAAACTGTCTTAAACAATTATTCAAAAGCACTCATATTTTCTTGCACACCATCAGAATTCACATCTTCGGATGAATGGCTGGATGCAGATGAAGATGTTCCATATTCTTCTCTTTCATCAACTAGTGCCCCAGTAAGTCCACATGCATGCCCACCATTTCATTTTTTAAAATTCTTCTAGATCTCAACATTGTTCCTTCTGGTAACAAACTTTTCATAATCTCTATCATCTTGAAGTGAAGAGTTCCTCTCTTTGTTAAATTGATGTCATAAACAAGTATGTCAACATCCTCCAATTTTAAGAGGTTTTTGTGGCGACGATTTATATTTGTATCCATTATTTTTCTCTTTCCGCCAATTTTTTTTATCAACTACCATCTCTGGCTTATACACACCATTGAATGGGTGTGTATTTGTGGCATACCAATGTACTTCAACACCTGTAACATCTTCATTTTCTGTAATGACCTTTATAACCTTAGCAACCGAGAATGGATAGCCATTGGGATCTTCATCTACTAGCATTGCCATCATGCAACCCTCCTTAATATCTTGTACTGAACCCCTGTAAAGGTCTTCCATGGCTTCATGTTGTGCACGAGATCTTCTAGAACCATAATACATCTCTCTTTCCTCTTCCTGTGAAGAATTAATAATACCTTGAGATTGTTGCAGTTCAACAATGTTTCTTTCCTCGTGTTCATTTGACACATTTTGTGGCCAAATAAATGGATATTTCAAAGGTATATCTTCATTTGTTGTTCTTGAAATGATATCACTTTGATTATTGAAAAAAGACTCCCACCAAATTGAATAAGCAATATCAAAGTACTCATATGTATATCTAATACATTTTTTAATTTCTTGTAGGCAATCAGAGTAATTTATATCTTTGTTCTGTCTGCGTGCATTATGAACTTCAACAACTGCTTGTAATAACAATATATTTGATGCAAATATTGGATGATCTGGAATGAACTTCAAAAATTCCAAACCTGATGATGGTGCCCATTCTACAGTAGTTGAATACTTCTTTCACCATATTAGTGTTTTCCCATCAATTTTTTTGATACGAAATTGATGTTGGAAGCTAATGTCATTAAGTTGTTCAATGCATTTCTCCTCACCATGCGATCCCAGAATAAACATTTGCATGTCAATAGTTTCTTCCAACACATCTGTCAGGCTAGGCAGTAACTCCTCAAAGCAAAATTAATTCGTATTTTGTATTCCTTCAAGTTGGTATTTATTATATACATGAGGGAGACACTGTTTACTTCATCTCCCGATAATTGTTCATATTACTTATTATTTATTTACATTATATTCACCCAATCCTGATGATTAGGTGCCAACATTCCCCCCCTTAATCTGAAGGGATGTTCGTGAGTCCAAGCATCATTCTGAATCGTTCAAGCTTTTCTCTTCCAAGTGCTTTGGTGAAGATGTCAGCAATTTGCTCATTAGTGGAAGAATGACGAAGATGGATTGTTTTGGCCTCAACATGATGTCGAATCAGATGATATTTGGTATTTATGTGCTTCGTTCAATCATGGAACTTTGGGTTCTTGGCCAACTTTATTGCAGAGGTATTGTCAATCATGAGTGGAGTTGATTGTATTTGTTTTACCTGCAAATCTTCAATAATTTTCCTGAGCCACACAATTTCTTTTGTTGCTTCAGCTGTTGCCACGTAATTCTCTTCTGTTGTGGAATCTGTTGGAACTAATTGTTTGCGTGATCTCCAGGAGACAACTCCTTGATCCAAGACTCATAGCATATCCTGAAGTAGATACCCTAGTTTCTTTGTCTCCATCGAAGTTTGAATCAGAGTATCCAATCAAGCTGAAGTCGTCCACCTGTGTATACTTGATTCCAAAGTCTTGAGTTCCCTTCAAGTACCCTAGAACTCTTTTTGCAGCAGACTAATTTCCCTCACAAGGCTTTTGCATAAACATGGAGATGATTCCAACAGCAAACAAAATGTCTAGTTTGGTAGTAGTTAGGTAGTTGAGGCTTCCTACAAGTTGTCTATACTTTGTTGCATCCTCAAATTATTTTCCTTCAATAGATGTGAGCTTTAAGTTTTGTTCCATTGGAGTAGTAAGAGGATTGTATTCTGTCATGTCAAACCTATTCAACAGATCTCCAATGTATTTCTTTTGAGAAAGAAATATGGACTTCGGATGTTGGGTTACTTCAATACCAAGATAGTAATGAACATAGCCCAAATCAGTCATTTAAAAACTTTTCCCCAATTCCTTGTTTATGGATGCAATGTAGCTTTTATTGTTCCCTGTCATCAAAAGATCATCTACATATACCACAAGATATACAACTGTTTTGCCAACTTTCTTGACAAATAAAGTTGCATCATCAAGATCATAATGTTTGTAATTGAGTTTCAGAAGATGCTCAGTTAGTTTTTCACACTAGGATCGCGGTGCTTGTTTGAGGCCATACAAGGACTTCACAAGTTTTCATACTTTATGTTCATGTCCTTTCATAGCAAATCCTTCAGGATGGGATATAAAAACATTCTCTTTTAGATCTCCATTCAAGAAACTAGTTTTTACATCCATTTGATGGACTTTCCAACCGTTCTGAGCTGCTAGGGAAAAGAGTGTCCTGATGGTAACCCATTTTGCTGTGGGGGAAAAAGTCTCCTCATAATTGACCCCTTCCTTCTGTGCAAAGCCTTTTGCCACAAGCCTAGATTTTTGCTTGTCAAGTGAGCCATCATCTTTATACTTGTTCTTGTAGACCCACTTGCAGCCAATTGGTTTGGTTCCTAATGGATGATCAACCAGCTTCCAAGTGCCATTCTTTATGAGGGCATCATACTCCTTTTACATCGCTTCTTTCCATTCATCATGAGAAACAACTTCTTTGAAGGAAGTTGGTTCAAAATCTGTAGACCAGTTCAATTCACAATCATAAGAAACATCCATATCAATAGGTGAATTAGAGTCATCTACATCACCTTCATTTTGCTGGTTTGAATTTCTAGTTCCTGTCTTTCCAACCTCATCAGGATGAACACTTTCAAGTGTCTTTGTCAGCCACTTTGGGGGACCTTTCTCAAATGGTCCAGGTTGCTCCGTTGATTGAGTTGGGACTGAATCAAGATTGAGTCTCCCAATTCTATCAATCACATCACTTAAAGCATCATCCATTGTTGGAGTTTCATGTAGGGGAGAGTGTTCTTTAGAAGAATATTCCACATGTTGATCTAGTATAGGAATCCCTCCTTCAAGATGTGGAATATGATTATCAAAGTCATGAAATGATTTTGCTTTTGTGAATCTATCCAAGCGATCAAGTTGCTGCTCAACAACATTGTCAGGTTTGGATGATTCAAGAAAAATTACATCTCTAGATACAACAAACTTTCTATTGACTTCATCATAGAGACGATATACTTTGGAGGTGTTTGAATACCCCAAGAAGATACATTTACGACTTCTAGCACCAAGTTTGTTTCTATGTACTTTTGGTATCAAGGCATAACAGGTGGAACCAAAGACCTTGAGATGCTTTACTGAACATGTCCATACCACAATTCATAAGGAGTCTTGTTTCTTATAGCATTAGATGGACATCTATTCTTTATATATACAGCACATAGAACATCATCAGCCCAAAACATTATCTTTACATTTTGAAGAAAAGCATGGATCGTACCATATTCAAGATTGTTCTATTCATTCTTTCAGCTACACCATTCTGTTGGGGATTATAAGGCACAGTTGTTTGATGTTTGATCCCATGTTGGCGAAGATAGTTTTCAAATTAATTTGACGTATATTCTTTTCCATTATCAGTGTGAATAGACCCAATATGAGATTGTGCATCATTTTCAATCCATTTATGAAAATCCTTGAATGTTTGGAAAGCATCAGATTTGTTCTTCAATAAATAAACCCAACACATTCTGGTGTAGTCATCAATAAATGTCATGATATATTTATTTCCATTTGCAGAAGGAACAGGCATTGGACCACATAAATCTGAATGAATAAGTTCAATCTTCCTATGTGCTCTTGAATTTGAGTCATGAAATGACTGTTTACTATGCTTTCCTAGAATGCAAGCATCACATTGCTTAAGTTTTCTAGGAATTGTAGGCAAACCAGCCACACCATTTTTCTTCAATAAACGGAGACTGTCATAGTTTAAATGTCCAAATCTAGC
>APFE030343190.1:33839-76879 GCA_000404065.3 Pinus taeda
ATTTTATTTCAGATGCAAGAGCAAGAGGGTCATTATTTTGCAGTTCAAGAGTGAAGAGTTTGATCATAAGTTGGACGACTTCAAGTGCAGAATGTGAGTCATAGAGCTCTTTCAACTTTTGTGAAGCTTCAAAGGCAGTTTTACATGTTGTAAGGTGACGACTCACCTCCTTATTTACAGACGCTGCTATTAATGCATACGCTTTGCTGTTCTTATTTTCCTAGATGGCAAGCTCTTTGTCTGATGTAGGCTTTTCTGGGTCACTGTCTCCTTCTCCGACACACACTCCTTTCCACAGCTCATTGAAAATGATGGTGTGTTGTACCATCCGGGACCAGTCAGGATAGTTCTCCTTGCCAGTGAGAACTATTCCTATCATAGAGATGATTGAATGCATTCTGTAAAAGGTTACTTCTGCTGATATAAAAAACTTTTGCTGATATATACTTCTGATGAAAAAAAATTCTCTTAAAAAAACTTCCGCTGCTTTTTTTTTTTAAAAATGATTTTGCTATGGAGAAAAAATCATTAAAATTCTGCTCACCACACCATATATATATCTCAGCTCATATATATCATTTAAAATTCTGCTATCTCCATAGATATCTCAGCTCATATATATCATTTAAAATTCTGCTATCTCCATATATATCTCAGCTCATATATATCATTTAAAATTCTGCTATCTCTATATATATATCTCAGCTCATATATATCATTTAAAATTTAAAATTCTGCTATCACCACCATATATATCTCTGTTTTAAAAATGACCATATATATCTTGATATTCACAATTCTGCTATATATAAAATTACATGAAAGTGTAGAAAATGATCATGGCGTTTAATTCATTATTGAGAGGACTCTCGACATGTCCATAAAGGTCGCCTAACTTCACTGATCTGTTCGGTGGCCCACTCTTTTTAATAAGTATGGATATACACATTGTGTATAGTCTTTCAGGCATTCACAGGTCAGGTACCTTCCCGAATGCAAACAGAAGACAATTTATCCCCATTTGAGTTGCGTTGTTTTGAGTTGAGGTCATTCAATGTAGAGCGATTACGCACTCTTTTCGTTCAACGGAATGGTGTAATTGTTAGCCTTAAAAAAAATGCTCAACATACAACAAGAAGTGTACTATTGAACATTCCAGTCAAATGCACAGAGTCACTCTTCCAAAAACATCGATTCCCAGATTTGATGAAGTTTAACCAGGAGTCCATTCAGTATATATAAAAAAATCTGCAGCACGAGGAGTTCACTTCAGGGGTGACAGGAATAGGCCCTGGGGTCGAAATGCGGCACCTTTGACACGGCCGAGGAAGCCGTCCGGGCTTATGACACAGGCGGGGAAAAAAAATATTTAATACAGGCGGTCCGGGCTTATGACACAGGCGGAAAAAACTTCTTCATAACGTTGCAGAAAGGCGGAGGGAAAGTAGGAGGTGATAGAAAACTGTTCCAGAGGTTCACGCGGATCGATTTCCCAATTCATTAAAAAACAGTCATACGTTACCAATCAGGCGTTTCAATGAAGGGAGCGGCAGGCATTTCAATGAAGACAGTCTTCAGGCAGTGGCAGTCTTCAGCTATTCCAGGGATGTCAGAGACTGAGCAGCTCTCAGGCAGGAGTTACAACTATTTCTGGGACCTGTGCTCTGATACCATGTCAGGCCAGGGTAACTCCAGAATAAATGAGCGAGAGAAAACTGACTTATATTATTCATTAGGTAACATACATTTATATACATAAATAAAATGGATCAATTCATCTTCTGGATGACTGTCGAGTACACCCATCCGTTTCGGATTATGTGTCAACAGTATGGCTTGAAAACCTGGTCCATGACCTTTTGAAATTTGGATGGTGCATGTTTTAGGCCAAAGGGAATAACATTTCACTCATAATGACCAGCAGGAATGCTAAAGGCAGTTTTGAATCTATCTTCTTCTTTTACTACAACTTCCCAAAACCCATATTTCATATCAAATTTGGAGAAAACTTTAGCTCCTGCTATGTAGCTTATTAGTCTCCCTTTGTGGGGAAATTGATATGTATCATCTGCTAGTACATAATCATTGGGTGCAGGAATTGCACTTTTTTCTTTTCCACAGGAAAAATCAAACCATTTATTAAAAAGATGGTTTACAAAGTAAATGCAAAGCATTACGAAGAGACTCAATTTCACCATAAATGGGGAAAAGAAGTCTCAGTGGGCTGTCAAAAAATGCCCAATGTGTAAAAACGCACCAGACTCGGAAATCCAAAACAAGAATAACGGCTCCTCTAGAACGCGCACACCTCCTGGGATGATTCATGCAGAAGAGGCAAGAAAAAAGGTGATGAGAGTTCAATAGCAAGAAGAGGCAAAACAGATACCTCAAGAATCCACAGTAATCACTAGAAGGATTCTCGAAAGAAAGAAGAGAAGCGAAGAGAAAAACACAGCTTCCCGGGCCTCCACAATTAGGGAAAACAACCCAGAAACCATGAAGAAATTCTACAGAGGAGAATGAAAGAAAAAACCAAGATGGATTGAAGCAATATATGTACAAAAACAGATAAACGAATTCTGAATTAACAAAATTTAAGCAAAAATGGGCTGTTCGACTGATCGAACCACCCCGTTTTCATCCTTCGTGACAGTCCAAGACACCATATCATGCTCAACACCTGCTTTGGAAAGGAAGTCCTTATCGAAATTCCTCTCCTGGAAGATATGGCTGAGTGAGATCTCCATGAACTGACTTTTGAGGCGAGAAGCTTCATTAAGCAGGGGAATCAGAATGTAATTGCTACAGCATTGAGACCCATTAAACCAATTCACAGTATTCATTAAATCCCCGAAAATCTAGACTTCTCTCACATTTCTAAGAATAAGCCAACAAAGAAGGAGATGTAAGGCTTTCAATTCTGCAAAGTTATTGGAGCCCTATCCCAGAACAACTGAAGCTTTAACAACATTTTCCTTAGATAAGTGAATAATTAAGCCAACCCCACATCGACCATTGATGTCTGAGGCCCCATCAAAATAAGCCCACGGCATAGAATATCTGATAGCTTCTTGAAGAACAGCTCTGAAAGTAGAAAGAGCTTGAGGAACAGGAATACTTTCATAAATAGAAACTCCTTCTGCGGCAAGTCTTCCAATAGGGAAGATAGAATCCTTAAAGATAACTTGATTCCTAGCAAGCCATGTTCCCCAGGTGATGAGTAACGGGATGGTTCTCTCTCTGTCATTTGAAGTTTCATTCCACCACCTCTGCTAAGCATCTAAGAGCCCCTGCCCTTCCCACCTAAAAGGAACTTTTAACAGCCTTAACATTTCGGCCCATAGGCTGGAATTAAAGGGGCAAAAAAGAAACAGGTGCTGAACTGTTTCGACGTTGTCTTTAGAAAGGGGGCACCTGCCAGGACCAATCCTTCCTCTTCTTTGAAGAAAATCCTAGGTAGGAACTTTATGAAGCAGGGCACACCTGAAGAACAGTCTTGATTTAGCCAGCCCTTTTAACTTCCATAGCAGTTTAGCCAACCAAGCCAGATTCTCCCAACCATTTTGAGACATCATCCATTTATACCTTGACTTTGGAGAATAAAAACCATTTTGGGCAAAGACCCATTTAAGCTCATCTGGAGAATCAGAGAGTCTGACTAAGGAGGTGAGAAGATCCCTTTTATACAAGTCCCATTCCTCCAGCCATTCATCATCCAAATTTAAATCTCTTCCCTGAAACCACCCTTAACGCCAGATGGTGGAAGCTCAAGGATCAACCACCTGATTTAATGTGTAAAGACCCCTATCTTTTAAGGCCGAAACCAACCCCTGAGATAGAGAAAATCTCTCTGAACATCCTATCTAGGGGTCTCTACCTAACCTGATCTGAGTTCTATCCCCCACACTCCAAGCCAATCCCTTCTCAATGACTTTGACAGATGCAACCACATCTTTCCAGACCACCGAGGAGTTTTTGGAAGGCTTTTACGGAAATCTAATCCGATCAAGCGTTGATAGGGGATCAATATATTTCCTTTTAGACACAGAGGTCCACAAGTTCTCAGTGAAAATGAGCCTCCAGATGAGCTTTGCTGCTAAATATTGGGAGAAGCAAGCAAGGTTTTTAATACCCCAGCCTCCCCACTCTTTAGGACGAGCGATTTTATCCCACGCCATCCAAGGGGTAACTTTCTCAAACTTAGACCCAGCCCACAGAAACCTGCTGCATAATTTATCAATTGAGTATAATATTCCTTTGGGAACCCAAGTCAGACTAGCCCAGTAGACTGGGACTGCCATCAGAACAGATTTAATTAACACAAGCCTACCAGCCCTGGACAGCCACTTATAACTCCAATGTTTCAGTTTGGATTCAAGTTTTGCAAGGATCCAATGCCGGTCTTTTATCCTGTAATTGTCAGGCTTCAAAAAGAACCCCAGATATTTAAAAGAATCCTCCAGCGTTTTGACCTCAAAGTTCAGGACCGATTCCACTCTGTGCATCAGCTCTCTAGACAGACCTATGCAAGCTAGAGTAGATTTTCTCTCATTTATGCAGAATAGTAGCCTTCAGGAAAAGATCCAAGATCCTCTTGAGCATCCTACAGTCCTCGAGACTACCATTGCTGAAAAGGAGGTGAGTGACCCAGAAATTTTGTGCAACTTCAATTCCTTTGAGAGTCCCCTGTCTTTTTGCGTCATGGATCAAGAGACTGATGCCATCTGCTACCAGCAAAAACAAAAGGGGAGAGAGCGGGCAGCCTTGGCGAAGGCCACGTTCTGGGCTAAAAAACCTGGAGGCCGCACCGTTGACCAGGACAACTATGGATGAAGAAGGAACACAGCTCCTAACCCATCTTACAAAATCATACTTGAATCCCAAATGAGTTAACAAAATCCTAAGGTACAACAAGCTGATTCTGTCATAAGCCTTAGACAAATCGATTTTCACAACGACTCCTTTTTTTTCCCAATTTTTAGACTATGAAGTGTTTCTTGAGCAACGCCTACAGCTTCATGAATTTGTGTGACGTCTAGAAAGCCAAATTGCTCAGGGGAAATCTTTCTAGAGAGGAAAGGTTTTAGCCTGACAGAAATAATTTTTGCAATGATTTTATAAACACAAGTACATAGAGAAATGGGCCTGAAATCACCAAAAAACCTGGAAGATTAGATTTGGGAATGAGTGCTAGAAAAGTGGCATTGAACGGATGATAGATAGAATCTGTATGCCTGGAGTCTTCCACAACTGCCACTAACTCATCTCCAATGATTTCAAAGAAATGCTGCAAAAATTCGGCAGTCCAGCCATCCGGGCCAAGGCTTTTGTCCCTTTGCATAGATTTGAGGATGTTTTCAACCTCCTCCTTAGAAACAGGTGCCATGAGGGAATCATTAACTTCCTCCTCTATGAATCTTGGAAATATATGGGCAACTCTAATAACTTCTGCAATAGAAACTTCCTCTGGAGCTTTGAAAAGATTCTTGAAATAGTTGACCCCCAATGAGGCCAAATCTTCAAAAGAACGAGCCATTTCAACATTGGCTTTCTTCATTTCCTAGATTGTATTAGAGTTTTTTCTCCCTTTGGCATAATTCTGAAAAAACTTGGTGTTTTCGTCCCCTGCCTGCAACCAGATCGCTCTACTTTTTAAGCGCTAGCTTTGCTCTCTATGCTGGAGTATACTCCTTCTCTCCATCTCCAGCTCTTGAATTCTAGCCCGATACTCTACTGTTCCATAGCCATTTCCGTCTGGGTCTTCAAGGAGAGCAAGTTCAGAGTTAACAAGTTTCAGGGTTTCTTCTTCCTTCAGTTTCTCTTGGAGGGCCCAATGCTTTGAGGCGGCCTTCATCCTTTTCAAATTGTCCATAAATACCTGACTGTGACTCTCATCTTCATTAAGAACATCTTTCTTCCAAGTGTTATGGAAGAGGCTAGTATAGGAAGCATCCGAAAGCCAAGAAGAGTTAAATTTAAAGGGAGAACCCGGTTTAGTGAAATCTCCCTTCACTTCCATGTAGACAGGGAAATGATCCAAAAGACCACCATCCCCAACCCAATGTCTAAACGCCTACAAATTTTCTGCCAACGATTCACAGATCAGGAATTGGTCCAGTTTCTTCCCGATCCAATCTTCTCCTATTCTTCGATTCCTCCACGTAGGGTGCAACTTTATCGAGGAGACATCCACCAGGAGAGAAGAGGCTAGTTTATTTTGAAAGAACTCAGAAAGGGGATCTGCTCTGGCTCTGACCCCCCCCGATTCTGTTAACCCCAAAGAAAAATTAAGGTCTCCTCCGATTATAAGGTTTGGGTGCGAAAGGAAACATTTTGCGAAGGAGTTCCAGAACCTCTCCCGTTCCGAGACCGGACCATAGACATTAAGAAAAAGAAAAGGGATGCATAATTCGTTGGAAAGTAGTTCCACAGCCAAAACATTTTCTGATCCCCAAGAGGAGATCTCTCGTAACACCTTCGCGTTAAAACCAAGAACCACCCCTCCCGAATTTCCATTCGCATCGATGGCATGGAAGCTCCAACCTGGAAGAAGCTTGAAGAGACATCCTGAAATTTCTTCCCCCTTCCCCAGAGTTTCTTGGATGAGGATAATATCAGGTTTGTTGGTCCTGACCAGATCCTTCAGAGCTATGTTTTTGGGTAGACTAGCTAAACCCCTGCAGTTGTAGGATAAGATGATCATTGAGAACTCTCAGGGGGTGATTGCTTTGCTCTAAGCACCCCTGGCAGAGACATCTATTTCCCTCCAGCAATATCAATGACAACCTTCAATTGTGCCTTTGACATATTTTTTTTCCTTCCTCTTAGCTTTCTCGGACCTGCTGACCCCATATCCAACTCCAGACCTCCTACAACCTGCCCTTTCCCTTTCCTGGTGGCTAAAGGTTTAAGATTGTATGGGGGTTCGAGGCCCCCAACACCAAGAGAAGGAGATGGGGAAAAATCCATGGGAAATGAAGACTGCATAGGAGAAGATGGAATTTCCATTATAACACTGTCTAATGGGGCTAGTCCCATCTTCAGATCTGGAAGATCATTCAATAGCTTCCTGACAGGACCCGTCTCATCACAGCAACATTGAGGAAAAGAATTAGAAGATCGAATGGAGGAGGAGGGGGGTAAAAAGGAACTCACCTGATTCGTTCCTGCCATTACAGAGGCTGCTAAGATACCAAGGAAGGATAGTGGGTTTGATATAGACTCACTTGCTACAACCCTAGTCTGTTCCTTTTCAACTTCCTCTGCCTGCTCCGGATCCAACTCCTGAGCATTTTCCTGAACATCGGTCTCCTTGATCTGAGACCCTTCTTTCTGAGTGAACACCTTCTGATTTTTCTTTTCCTCCAGATTTTTCCCATTTTTCCTTTTCCTTCGATGACGACGATGTCTAAGAGGACACTCCCAGGCCAGATGTCCATAATTCTGGCAGCGGTGACATCGGAAAGGGAGGTTTTCATAGTCCAGGGTCTGAATAAACTCTAGACCACGATACTTTAGGATCATAGCATCTGCCAAACCTTCTCTGGGATTTAAACTTACCAGGAGGTGGGCAACGCTCTAGTCATGAGTGCGTAAATATGTTCTGTCAGTTTCTAGAAACATACCCAGCGTGTTTCCAATTGAAGAGAAGGCCGACTTGGTCCAGAATTGCATAGGGAGACCCGGTAATTTAACCCAGACTGGAGACTCTGCCGTTTTTTCTTTCTAGGCATCGAAAAGGGGCATCCATTTCCTAAATAAGATAGGCCTCTTCCCGAAACTCCAGTGCTTTTCCAACACCCATTCGACATGCTCCTTCTTTCCAAACTGAATGCAAAACCAACCTCTGTCTAGAATCTTGATCTCTTCTAGCTGACCCGGTGCCTCTCTCTATTCTGACTGAGTCCAATCCTTGATGAAAGTAGCCGAGAACTTTCTTCCATGACCTCTGCCAACTAAGAAAGTTTATGAGGCTTCCATCACCTGGTCTATATGGATATCCACTCAAAAAATGCAGCTAGGCCTCTCCTCCTTTTTTCTGATAAGTTTTGACTTCTTCCTCTTCCCACCCATTAGCTCCATCTTGGCTTCTCGCTCTGTTGCCTCAAACAGTTCAGTTCGCCTTCCAACAGGATAACTATTGTCTTCATCTACCTCCACAACCATCCTATTTGGCCCAACAGCAGAGTCTGAGGCCAGATTGTGCATTTGTCCCTCTTCTCCGGATCCCTTCATCTCCCCTCCTGCCTCTTCAGTGACATAGACCTCGTCAGGCTGGGAAGCATTCTTTTAAACATCAGGATTTTTACAGGGATTTCCTGAGTACCTTTTTTCAAAACTCCTTCTTCCACCGCCTTGACAAGGAAACCTAACTTCACTGCACTATTCAGAAAGAAATGGAGCAGGTTTTCCTCGGACACATCATGTCCCCAGCAGGCAAGAAGGTCTTCTAACACTGGTTCTATGTCCACTGACTCGCATTCATGAAGCCTCTCTCGTTCTTCACACCGGCCAGAATCCATCCACGGCGTCATAATAGCAGTAAAAAGAATCTACAAACCCCAGAAGCTTCTGACCCGCAACTTCCTGCTCCTGCGCCTCATCCATGGGCGCCAAGATCCTCTAATTGTTATCATACTTCCAATGATTTTACCTTATCATTGTGTTATCATCCACTCCTTGAAATTTACCAAATCATTAAACTCACTAAAGCTAACTAAATGTCCATATACACACAACTCTTGTTCATGAATAAGCACACTCCTCAACACTTAATTTTCAACCCAGGAGATTTGTAAACTTAGAGACGAAGCACAGGCAATGCCAGAGATGGTATGAATATTTCTAATGTCAATCCCTACTTTCTTTAAAGGAAAGATTTCATAATCAAACTAAAGAAAGAAAAAGGGTAACTTGAATCATCAAAATAATCTAAGGCCGGAACAAGGAAAAATGCATTTGCAAAAGAGATTTAGAAATAAAGGAGCAATCACTCTAGTTGACTATTGATTAACTACTGAGTGTGTGTTTTTCTTTAGCAGAGACACTTTAGAAACCTCAACAGATGGGCCCTTCAAACCCGCTTATATAGATATTTCCTTCTTGCACTGGTGCAGTCTGCTTGCACTAGTGCAAGAATAGAAGTTTATGCAGAGGGTATAAATGGTGTTTGTACTAAAAGTGTTTTCCTTCGTGCAAGGGCTTGAACTTTCTTAGGTTCAGAGCACTTAGATCTCGTGGCAAGAAACTGGTTCTTGCACCAAATCAGAGCTTCTTACACTTAATACTTAATTGAAATAAAAGCTTAACTGCTATAAGTGTTGCGAAATCAAATTGCACACATAAAAATGAAGTTTCTAATCCTCACAATTGGAGAAACAAGATCGGGTGCGGGAGTCTGTGAAAGACCAAGGCGGATAGCTTCTGAGCAGGGGTTTCTCCATGGGCGATAGCAGAGGGGGGAGCTCCACTCCCTCCTTTAGAGAGGTAGTGGTTAATAGGGGCAAACCACCCCTGGAATCAGGCAGAAGTAACTTGATGGTAGAAGGAGAAAACAGGGACAAGGAAACAGCAAGTAACAAGGAGAAGAAAAATGATGGCACAAAAGACAAGGAGGAAAATGACAAAAAATAGGGAACAAAAAACAAGAACCAAAAGGGACCGTGCAAGCCCAAAGCTGAAATCACTCCTAGAGTAACCTTGAATAACCCAGAGCTGCAGGCCCACAGGGAGCACATGCAGACTTATGCAATAATATGAAAATTCATGGGACTCTGGCCCACCGAAAAGGCTTTACAAACATGGATCAGAAACCACTGGAAGCCTAAAGGAAGCATTGATCTTCATCTAGGATCCAAGAGTTTTTTCACTGTGGTGTTTGCAAACATTGAGGACAAAGACAGAGTGTTTGAAGGTGGACCCTACTTCTTCGCAATAGCAAGGCTCTATATGTGGCCATGGATGATGAACTTTGTGCCGGAATGGGAAACCTTTACCTCTGTCTCGGTGTGGGTAAGACTCTATTCGCTACCTCTAGATTATTGGAAAATAGATTCACTAACAGCCATAGGAAATAAATTAGGAAGGTATGTCAAAACTTCTGAAGCCACAAGAAGGGGAAAATATACCTCCTTTGCTAGGATTTGTGTAGAGATGGACCTATCTAGAGCACTTCCGGACAAGGTGATATTGGAGGTTTATGATGAGGAATGGGTGCAGACTGTTGACTATGAGCATATTACTTTTAGATGTCGAAAATGTCATGAACATGGGCACCTTCTCAAAGACTACCCTGTCAGTAAGGTAGAGGGTAAAAGCAATCCCAACACAATGAAAGAAATAGAGGGCTTTCATAAAATAGCTCATAAAGGTAGAAATGGCAAAAAAGGGCCAAAAAATCACCAAAGTGGAGATCAAAAAGTGAGGCCGAACCAGTTCCAAGTTCTTGAAGAGGAAGAAGATACATCAGTTGAAAATCAAGAAATGAAGAATGGATATGTTAAGCAGGACAACGAAGAAGAACATGATCAAAAAAAGGTAAAGGAAAAGAAGAAAGAGATCATGTCGAGTGAATCAGAGATGGATATGGATCAGGAAATGACTCAGAGCGAGATGGAAATGGAAGACAATGAGCTGCAAGAGATTCTTGACAGAGAAAACCTAGATCTAGAAGGGTTCTTGAGCAAGGGAACAATGGGCGGGGTAGAATCCCTACCACAACAAGAATGCAATAGAATAAAGCAGTTATTCTTATGGAAAACACAGGCAAAGGACTTAGGTGAAGATAATAGCATGGAAAGACAAGCCAACCATGGAATAAAAGCAGTAAAATCGACTCCAGGATTAGCTCCGAGAAATCCGGGGAAAAAAAGGGGCAAAAAAAAGCAGAACGAGCTACTAATGGAATGTGGAAAGCTCATGATAGACTCAGGTAAGATGAAAGATCTAAATAGTTACTCCTTTACCAATATGTAATTATGAAGTTTACAACTTGGAACATTAGAGGTCTAGGAAGCAAAAGAAAGCAGAGAATATTGAATAATAGAATGAAGCAGGTAGCTCCAGATATTATTTTTGTCCAAGAAATAAAATGCTCTGTGCAAAAGATAAGACAAATAAATAGCAAGTAGCTCAGTAGATACAAGTTTATAGAAGTCAAAGCAGAAAATACAGCAGGGGGTATCCTTATCCTCTGGCATCCCCAAAAAATAGGTATTATTGATGCGGAGGCTTCAAGGAATTATTTATCAGTTGTTATTCAACCTGTATGCGACAGGGGCGCTTATCTTGTAACGAATGTTTATGCCCCTCAAAGGTTAGATGACAAAATCAGGTTTCTTGATTCCTTAGTGGACCTCCAAAATAGATTTGCAGGGCTATCGTGGGTGATAGGAGGAGATTTCAACATGATTAGATCTCTCTGGGAGAAAAAAGGGGGTACAAGAACACTAAACAAAGATTCCTCGGCTTTTCAACTTTTTTCAAAAAACATGAAGCTGGTGGACATTGAGACAAACAATGGCCTTTGCACATGGAACAACCAAAGAGGAGGTGATTCTCAGGTAGCTTCCAAGCTAGACAGATTCATGATCTCTAAAGAGCTCATACTTCTAGACAAGGAAATAATAGCGGATATTCTTCCTTTTGGAGGCTCAGATCATTGGCCGATTCATATGGAGATCACGGGCATTGGCACTCCAAGAAACAAGTCGTTTAGGTTTGAAAATATATGGCTGTCACAACCATATTTCTATAGCAACATTGAAAAATGGTGGGCCAAAAGACCTACAAATTCAGGGATCTTCTATGTTCTTGCTACATAAACAACTAAAGCACATCAAGCAGAAGCTAAAGGAATGGAACCAGAAGGAATTTGGCAATATTTTCACAAGTAAAAAAATTATAGAAAACAAATTCTAGAGCTCAATCAAGCTTTGATCCAGAATGGCTATGATAAATACAATAATGATCTAGCAGAGAAATACCAACAAGAATGGGAAATGTTGTGCAAACAAGAAGAAATTTTTTGGAAACAAAAATCTAGGGTACTATGGCTGAAAGAAGGAGAACGCAATACCAAATTTTTTCACAGTTCTACCATTTCGAATAGAACTCACAACCAGATCTCTTCGATCAAGGATGAAAATGGCCAAATTCATCACTCCTATGAGGATATTGATGCAATGTTAGTAAAGAATTTTCGGGATATTGCCAAAGAAAATGTTTCCGAAAGAGAACCTTTCATCAAGGACATAATTAAACATATACCTAAACTGGTCTCCAGAGAGGAAAACTGTAATCTCAATAGGCCTGTAACTGAAAAGGAGATCAGTGAGGTCCTCAAGGAAATGAAAAATGGAAAGGCACCAGGGCCAGATGGGTTTAATGTGGACTTCTTTAAAGCCTGCTGGAATATCATTAAAAGGGATATAGTGGAGATTGTGGAAGACTCCAGAAGGAACAAGGCCATTTTGAAAGCTCTCAATACCTCCCTTATTTCCCTTATTCCAAAACATGATAATGCTCAAAATCAAGAGAAATATAGGCCCATCGCCTTATGCAATGTTGTCTACAAGATAATTTCCAAAGTTGTGGCTGACAGACTTAAACCCCTGCTACCCAGGCTCATCTCCGGGCAACAAACAGGGTATGTAGAAGGTAGACAAATTCTGGACAACATAATTCAAGCTCACGAGGTGGTTCACTCGTTAACCTGCAACAAGAGAGCGGGTATGATCATGCAACTGGACATAGCCAAAGAATACGACAAAGTGAATTGGATATACATCAAAAAAGTGCTCACAACATTTGGTTTTGATCATAATTGGGTTAGATGGGTCATGGCCCTAGTGACTTCTTCCATCTTTTCAATTTTGGTGAATGGCTCTCCTTCTGAACTTTTTCTCCCTTCCAGAGGTCTTAGACAGGGGGAGCCGCTTTCTCCTTTTATCTTCATCCTCATGATGGAAGGGCTGGGGCGATCCATCAAGAATGCAAGAGCGATGGGAAAAATTCAAGGACTCTAACTTTCAGAGAATGGACAAGTCCTAACTCATCAACAGTTTGTGGATGACACCATGTTATAGGGAATTCCCACAGTTAAAGAAGCACAGGCTTACAAACAAATTTTGAATGACTTCGCGAAGGCTACATGTATGGAAGTTAACCTTTCCAAATAAAAAGTCTTTTTCTTTAACACTCACATAACCATCCAGAGAAATGTCTCTAGAATTTTAGGCTTTCAAAGAGAATCCCTTCCCTCTAAGTATTTTGGAGTTCTTCTTACAACTAAACCCCGAAAAAAGAACATATGGGATCCTTTAGCTACTAAAATGAAAGATAAGGTCAGGAAATGGACTTATAGATCTCTGAATTTAGGTGGTAGATTGGTTCTTACTAAAGCAGTTCTCCAAGCTATCCCAATCTTTATGCTATCAGCCCTCCCAGCTCAAATTGGAGTCTTACAGCAATTCCGGAATATTCAACGTGATTGTCTATGGGGAAAAGAGGAAACAAGGAAAAAATGGGCTTTAGTCTCATGTGAAAAGATCTGCAAACCCAAGAACCATGGGGGCCTGGGTCTGGACAATTTAGAGATACTCAACAAGGCTCTTGGAGCAAAACTCTGGTGGAGATGGGTTAAGGATCCTAATGCTCAATGGGCAAGCATTTGGAAGGAAAAATATGTCAATACCTGGCTGGATCGAATATAATATGGATGACAGGAACAATGAAAGGCTCCCCCATATGGAACAAGGCATGGGAGAACAGAGAAGTGGTTCAAAAGAACAGTTTCTGGGAAATCAAAGAGGGAGATTTGGCACTTTTCTGGGAGGACAAATGGAAACAAGAACCTAATCTTCTAAGGGAAGAATTTTTAGGCCTCAAGCAAGAGACTAACAATCAAGGATTAGTTAAGGTGAAAGACTTTTGGGAGCTTCAACATAATATAGGAAAGTGGAGAATTTGGAAAAAAATAGAGAGCAGAGAGGATAGGACCCTCAATAGTAAATTTGAGTCCCTTAAGAGATTGTTGGAGCAGAGAATTATTCTTGTAATGAAAGGGCAGGATCAACTGAGATGGGGCAACAACAAAGAGGGAAACTTTAATATCAAGGAAGCTAAAGGTATTCTCCTTGATCTGGCACCACAAGCTCCAAATAAAACTTGGCAGAAGCTTTAGAAGCACAAAGGCTGGATGAAAATCAAACTCTTCATGTGGCTAGTTCACCATCAGAAAATTCTAACCTGGGACAACTTCAAAAAAAGAGGCATGCTGGGTCCCTCCAGATGTCATCTCTGTGAAACCCAAGAGGAAACCATTGAGCATCTGCTCAACAGCTATATTTTTACACATAGGATATGGGATTTCTTTACCAACATCTTCAGACAGTCTGATAGAGACAAAGAAAGTATTGGTAACACTCTTAATAACTGGAGGAATAATTTCTCTGAAAATGAAGTTCTAAATTTTGCCTGGGAACTCTTGCCGGGTTTCATTATTTGCAATGTGTGGAAAGAAATAAACAAAAGAATATTCAAAGAGGTAAAGACTGACTCTCTTAGCCTAGTGAAGCTGATTGAAAAACAACTTAAACAGACAGTGAGGACCACAGTCAGGTATCTCCCCAAAAATCCTCCCTGAGTTGAAGAGTTAAGATTCCTTCTGTTGTTAGACTTGCAGGGGCTCACTCCTCAAAGTCCACGTAGGAAAACAAGAATGAGAGAGGAGGTGGAGGAATTCTGGCATCCTCCCCCTGAAGGTTTTCTAAAATACAACATGTATGGTGCTTCCAAAGGCAACTCGGGGGAGGCTGGCTTTGGGGGAGCTCTAAGGGATAAAACAGGTAGAATAATCACCCTCTTCCATGGACACTTAGGAAAAGCCACTAAAAACATGGCAGAGCTTATGGCTTTGGAAAAATTCTTACATTTTATGATACAGTACAATTGCCAAAATGTCATAATAGAGGCGGATTCAGAGTTAGTCATCAACGCAGCCAGGAGAATCAGTAATGGAACAGGACCAGAAAAGGTCACAAAACACTGGAGGTTAACGCGGGTTCTTCAGAGAATTCAAATTCATCTTCAGAAACTTTGTACTCTCAGATTTATACATGTAAAAAGAAAGGCCAAAAAATTGGCAGATATTCTTGCCAACCAAGGTGTCAGTTACAAGGACAGCACAATCTTATGGAGGTGGAACACAATGGCACAGAGTAACCTGAAAAAGCTCTGTCATATCCAGGCGAAGGAAGACATGGAAGAGTATAGATGCAAAATGACAGAAACCAACTAGTTTTGATTAGAGATCACAGGGCTGCTCAAGGTTGGACAAAAAGGCTCATGATGAAAGATAAGCCAAAGTCTGTGAGTAAGGAGATTATGTTAAGATTTATTCTCTGAGAGGGGCATCAGAGTTGCCCTGACCGAGGAAAGTAGCATCTCATTATGCAGCATCACCTCAAAGGTTTGCCTGTTGAATGGTTCATAGTCTCCCCTGTCTGGATCTGCGGCGGTTGTTTCCTATCTATTTTGGTCAGGAGTAAGGCTGAGAAGATTGAGTGTTGGCCTTGCTTTGGCAGCTTCCTCCCCCCTTTTCTTCCAGGATCGGGAGACAAAACCACCTCTCAAAGGGATTTGGAACAGTTGCACCACGTGCAAGCCAAAGGAGGTTTTGTAGTCGGGGTTGCGAATTCTTACTTTGGCCATTACTGGAGTGCGATGTGGCATCACTTCCCTTTCCTCGCTTGGCGGAGCTACAAAACCACCTCTTGGGCGATTGTGGAGTGATTGCACCGCTTTCCAGCTGATAGTGGTTTCGTTCGATGGGCAGTGACACCTTTCATCGCCGGCCATGTGGAGGAGGGTCGGTCCAAGAAACCACCCTCATCGCACATTAAAATTCTTGCAAGTTCGGATGTGTGATATTTGGCTCCACCGTCGATTTTCTCTTATCAGATCAACGCTCCAGATTAAATGAGGGTTCGGCAGGGTAGAGAACGTCTTGTGTCAAATTTTGTAATGTTTTCTTTCTACAGCATAGGTCTTCTCTTAAGATTTGGGAAGCGGATTTTCTTTAGTTAGTACCTGAGATTGTAATATGTGGAACTCTTTGGGGTATGAGTGGGTTAGTGGGACCCCTTGTAAATAATTGTAATTATGTTTGACTTAATGGAAAAAGGCACGACTCTTGCTTAAGCAAAAAAAGAATGTTTCTAATCCTCACAGAGTGCAAAAAATAAAGAAACAATCCTTATAATTTATCCTGTCATGAAACATTAATGAAAGCAAGAAAACTACTGGAAGTAAACTAGAAAAGGGCTTACTACATCACACCAACATACACTGGTGCAGGGTGATTTCTCCTGCTTGTACCAGGTGGGAAAACCAAATTAAACAGAAGTGCAGAAAGTGAATAGCACACCAATGTGCACTGGTGTAGGGTGATTTCTCCTGCTTGAACCAGGCAGGGAAAACCAAATCAATCAAAATGCAAGTAATGAATAGCACACTAATGTGCACTAGTGCAGGGTGATTTCTCCTGCTTGGACCAGGCGGGGAAAACCAAATCAATCAAACTGTAGGAAATGAATAGCACACAACGTGCACTGGTGCAGGGTGAATTCTTCTGCTTAGACCGGGCGGGGAAAACCAAATTAAAATCATATGCAGGAAAGTTAATTCTAACTACTTCACACTGCGGATCCGCTTTCATTCAAACAGGAATTCATGTGTTGTACATTAAAACACACTTAGCAGTATAAACATGAATTACAAGAATAGAAAATAGGGTAAATGTGCTAGGTTGGCTAGGCCCTAGCCAACTAGCGTGTTTCGCTTTTTAAATCGAAACGTTGCACAACACTTTATCATCACTTTATTCATGAAAAAATAAGGCGAAGCTCCTTTCTTATTAATTCATAGAGGCAAATACATGCATGATTACACAGTCCAGCCTAGATTTGGGCGATAACAAAAATACAAGCCTGTTACCGCCTTCCTTGTTATATATTTGTTCTATACAAACTTATCAAAATTGTCTCGTCCTATTTACATTTCACATTATATAGATCCTTGGCCGAAGTCCAAAAGGATCATTTAACTGATTACATAACTAATATGCAGAAATTAGCTTTTGGCCTTCAAAATCAGGCAATTTAACAAAACTGGCCATAGCCAATGTCCAGCTATTTGTTCTTCATAAATCCAATCTCAACTACCTTTGGATTGCCTCGTTGTCATAGCTGGAGCTCGGCTACCTTCAGACCTAACCTGTTGTTGTGGATTAAGCGGCACAAAACAAGGCAGTGATCAAGGAGGTCTGGATCAACTACAAAGATTCGTTGTGCTGGCACTGGTGCGAGATTTGATCCTGCACTAGGATCAGTGGTCATGGTAAGAACTTGACTATCAAACAACATTGGATATATCGATAAGTTGCAAGAGTGATTATAAGCAAGAAATCACGTAATAAATAACTAATTAATGCTAAGTTAAGTTAAAAATATGAAATATAAATTTCATGCTAAATATGTCATCATTCTTGCACCAGTGCAGGATGAGGGTGTGTAAGAGAAGTAAAACAGTGGTAAATGGTCATGATTTAGGAAGGAAAAAATGGTAAAAAAGGAGAAAATTTGGGGGCTAATATCCTCCCATCCTAAACTGTTGTGTGTCCTCACACAACTTTTTACCTTTGCAAAAGAACTTCAAAACTTTAAGCACTCCCTGCTCAATCCTGCTCTGGCATACTGTCATCACCCTGCAATGTTTCATAATTTTTCTTTTTAGTGCTCTTTAACTTCTTGGTCACCTTTTTAAGCCGCCTGAAACATTGCGCAGCTTGGTACTTCTAGACTTTAACTTCCCTTTTCTTCTTCTGGATTTCTGTCGTCAATTCTCCTCTGCTTTGTTCTTTGTCCTCCTGTGCTTTGGCTACAAGCTGCTCCAAATTCTGTACCTAAAGTTCTAACTCAATTACCCGAGCATCAGGAGTCACCAATTCCTTCTCTTTTTCTATTTCGGCAGGAGATGTGTCTTTCTCAGGGACCTCCATATCCGCCTTACATCAGGAAACTCTTCTCCCTCTGGTCCCTTTTATTTCAGTTCTTCCTCCTCTATTTCTTCTTCTTCTGGTTCTTCCTCCCCTGATTCTTCTTCTCCCGCCTCTCCTTCTCTACTTCTTCTTTAGATTCCACCTCTTCTTCTTCTTTTTCTGCTTCATCTTCGGTATGGTCTGCCTCTTCTTTTTTGGGTTCCACCTTTTCTTCTTCGGATTCTGCTTCTTCTTCTTCTGTGGGTTCTTTGTCATCTAGTTCTTCTCCCTCTGTCTCTTCTTCTTCTGCTTCTTTGTTTTCTTCTTCTTTCTCCAGTTCTTACACTGGTGCTTCTTCCTGTACTAGTGCAAGAGGGGATTCCACACCCTATGGGGACTGTGGTTCTTTTCTTTCATTAGAGACTCTACTCTTTTTCCGAGGCTTCTTGATAAAATCAGCCAACATAGCATCGTCCTCGACCTCTGCAATCTTAGTTGCGTCTGCAAGGACTGACAGATTGTCCTTTTCAAGGGTCGAAAGGTCTCTTCAGTTGGTGTGCTAGCCATCTTCTCATTTGAAGGCAAAGCCTTCTCTGCTTGTTCAGATCACTTCCTTTTTGTAATGGTGCAAGAAGGACTTCCCTTTTCATTTTTTCTCAAGCTCTTGCTTGTGCTGGTGGGGTCCTTTATCCCCTTTCCAGCGGCTATCCCTTTGTGCAGTTTTTTAACAACGCTTCCGGTGTCATACCTTTTGCTTCTAACTGTTTTAGAACCAAGATTTTTATGAGGCGGTGATGATATAACCTTGTGTCGACCTAGTCTTCCCTACCGTCCTGCACGCTTTTAGCCATTTTCTCCAAGCTTTTGAGCAACAAAATAAGGGAAATTTATCCTCCACCGGACGTGCCGGTCGGCTTCAAAATGTTGCAGAATCCTAAAGTGATATACCAAGGTGCGGGTACATATTCCTTCGTAGGTGACAAACTTTTGTAAAATGAAGAGGAGGTATTTGCACTGACCCAGCAGGGCACTGCACGGAACTCCTAATTTCCAGTCTACCTCTATATTTTTATCCATGACGAAATGCTTCCAGGTTTCGTTTCTAGCTTCTGGTTCTTGAACCATTTCTCTCCAGTGTTCTCTAATCTCATCACTGCTGCTATGAATTCCTTTGTGACTGTGAATTTGAGAGGCCCAATTCTCACTCAGTTGTTCCTAAAACTCCTTGCGAACTATAAAGCCACTTCTCTATCATACCCTTCAAACTTCTGTAGAAATGGGAGAAAACCCAAGTCTCGCAATAGTGCAAGAGTATTGCGATACTCAGTGGTCTGCTCTATTTTGCTGAGAGACAGGGGTTCATTCCGAACAGGCGGCATTGCTGCTTACGGCTATGAACATTCGAGTCCTGAAATTTTACATGCAATACCGAGGAAATCGGTCCTTATAAATAGAAATCTAATTGTCCCTCGTCCTTTCCATCAGACGACCATTTCATTCATCGTAGATGCACGTCATCTTTGAGGTCAGGCCAGATTAGTACTTGCGGCGGAAGTTTAACAGCTAGGTGAGGTAATAATTATGGGTGAAGGACATTTATAATTATGGCAGAGAGGGGTAAACATGCCCAAACAATAGTTAAAATATTCCCACATTCCTTTATAATTCAAGAAAAAAACTTAGCATTTATTAAAAAGAGATAATGATTTCTAACTTAAAAAACACCTTGTACTTTAAATAATCTCTCCTAGTTAGTATGATAGCATAGGTACTTAGTCAGTTAAATGAAAGGACTTCATATAGATTTCATGATGACCACTTTCCTATGCCATATGCCATAAAAAAATAACTTGTACTATGTTGCTAACGAGGTGCATGCTTGCACTGATCTGCTTGCACCACTTAAATCTGTTGGTACTTTGCTGCTTATTTTATCATATAGGACAACATGCTTGCACTAGTGCAAGTATAATATCTAAAACACAGAATTTAAATAAAACATAGGCTGGATTTTCACATGACTTCCTCAACTTATACTGAAAAATTTGCTTCACCCTTTCTTGATGTTTCAGAGAATATTCTTTTTCTCTTCATGCGAGATCCTACAATAAGTTCATGAGGGAATAAAGAAGTGGGAAAGGATAATTTTTTTAGAATGGGAAGGAATTTTGTTAAAGGGATTCCAAGAATAGTACCAAAAGAGGGATAAAATAGAACTGGGATAGGAAAACAAATTCAAGGGTAAAGTGGGATTTCTTCAAAGCGGACAAGGTAAATTTAGAAGAATGTGGGAAAGTTAATCATCTAGGATTAAAGAATAAAACTGAGGGAATATTACGAAAGTGGAATATGAAGAAAGGTAGAAAATTTTCTGGAAAGTCTGCCTGCACTGGTGCAAGAAAAATAACTGCAGCGAAAATTGAGCGTTACTTGAGTAAAATATCCATGCTAATTACCCCAATTGTATCAAGATTTCTTCTGTTGAACATGCTTTTACCTGGTGGTAGCTAGCATATCTAAAGATCAAGCAACATTTTCTTTTTATTAGATATTTTTGATCTTCCTACTAGAAAGCTGGTTTTTAGGTTGATCCTTCTACAATCATGTCAGTGAACTGATTTTCGTAATTACAGGAAAATATTTTTTCTTTTTTATTTTATTTTATTTTTAAGAAGAAAGAGAATTCACGCTTTCAAAATGTTGGTATTACCATTCACCACTACCGTCCCAAATTGCTGTTGGACTTGTTGTGTAAAATCTTTCCTGGTAGGTGGCTGAAAATACTTCTTTAGCCTGTGTCCATTTACCAATAATACATAATCTTGTCCATCAATAGTTTTAACTTCTACTGCTCCATTCTCAAATACTCAGATCACTTCATAAGGTCCCATCCAACATGTATGGAATTTCCCTTTAAACATTTTAAATCTAGAATCATAAAGGAGCACCCAATCACCTGGTTGGAACTGCTTTTTATGAATAGACTTGTCATGCCACCTTTTAAGTTGTTGCTGAATTAGTATGTTCTACAAAACAACATCCCTATGAAATTCATCTAACTCATTTAATTGGAGAATGTGTTGTCATTGTGCCTCAGAGAGATCTAGTCCTAACTGAACTACAGTTCTAAAAGTTTTAATCTGGAATTCAATTGGTAACAGAACCTGTTTTCCATATACCAGCTCATATGGTATATGTCCCGTGTTATTTCTCCAAGTGGTTCTGTATGCCCACAAAGCCTATGGTAATCATTCAACCCAGCCCTTCCAATGCATATTGACTATCTTTGTAAGGATGGAATTGATCACTTTTTCATGGATTCCACCTGGCCATTTGCTTGCGGGTGATACGGCATGGATTTCCTATGCCGGACCTTATATTGCTCCATCACACCCTGTACCAGATTAGAAATAAACTACAGACCATTGTCAGAAAAAATCTCTCTAGGCAGAACAAATCTAGTAAATATTTCAGTAAAAAGAAAATCAACAACAAATTTTTCTGTAGCAAAAGAAACAGCTTTAGCTTCTACCCATTTTGTAACAAAATCTGTACAAACCAAGATATGCTTTTTACTTAATGATGTTGGATTTATTGGCCCTATAAAATCAATAGCCCTTTTTCAAATGGCTCAATCATAACTTGAGGGCATAAAGGCATTTCATTGGTTTGATTAGGCTGGCCCATTCACTAACATCTATCACAATCCTTGACATACTGTTTGGCATCCTTAAACAAGGAAGGCCAATAGTAACCAGCACGCAATACTTTATATGCAGTCTGCTTATCAGTGAAGAGGCCTCCACAAGGTTCATCATGAGAAGATTTCAAGATGTCAAACACTTCCTCCTCTCTTACACACCTACAGATAATCAGATCGGGGCCAGTTTAAAAGAGATCTTCTTGAATGCAAGAATATGCAGCACTTTTCTAAACAATACTTCGCTTTTCACAAGTGGACAAGTGGGGTGATGTTTTCCCAGTAACCAAGTAATTAGCAATGTCAACAAACCATAAGGAATCTGTTGACATAGAAATAATATGTTCATCTGGAAAATCATCATTAACAAGATTTGCTTCACCAGGACTATCTAATCTAGAAAGAAAATCTGCTACAACATTAGATTTTCCTGGTCTATCAATAATATTAATATTAAATTCCTGCAACAATAGTAACCACCTAGTCACTCTACCGCTAGTTAATGGCTTAATCATCAAATATTTAATCGTAGAATGATCAATATGTACAAATTCTTCATGTCTTGTAATATAGTGCCTGAACTTATTGATTGCAAAAATTACAGCTAAAAACTCTTTCTTTGTAACTGTATAATTTAATTCAGTGGAAGACAAATTATTACTAATATAATAAATAACATAGGATTGTTTATTTTCCTCTTGTCCTAAAGTTGCGCTAATAGCCAAATCTGAAGCATCAGAGGAAATATGAAAAGGCAGAGACCAGTTAGGACCTCTTAAAATTGGTGCATGCACTAACTTTTCCTTCAATGTTTCAAAAGATTGTTGGCAAGCTATAGTCCAAGAAAATTCACTATCCTTAGCTAGAAGTCAAAAAAGAGGAGCAAATATCTTAGAAAAAATTTCAATGAATCTCCTATAATAACCAGCATGTCCTAAAAAACCTCTTACTTCCCTTTGAGTTTTGGGTGCAGGAAGATGCAGAATGATTTCGATCTTTGCTGGATCAAACTAGATACCTTTACCGGAAATCAAATGGCCAAGTACTATTCCCGCTTTGCACATTAATCTACATTTCTTGTCACTTAAGGCGAGATGGGCTTCCTGACAGTGAAGAAGTACTTTTTTCAAATTTTCAAGAGCTTCCTCAAAAGAATCACCAAACATAGAAAAGTCATCCATATAAATTTCTATAAATTCTAGATCAGCAAAAATGGCAAGGACTGCCCTTTGAAAGGTAGTCGAGGCATTACATAATCCAAAGGGGAGCACTCTATAAGAAAATGTACCCCATATACATGTAAAAGTAGTTTTATCCAGATCTTTGGGTGCAATCTATATCTAGTTATAACCACTGAACCCATCCACAAAGGAAAAGTATTCCTTTCCTGCAAGGGTATCAAGCACCTGGTCAATGAAGGGGAGAGGGAAGTAATCTTTGAGAGTGGATTTTTTTAATTCTCGATAATAAATACAAATACACCATCTTCCATCTTTCTTAGGTACTATCACTAATGGAGAGACCCACTGACTGTCGGAAATAGGATAGATACACCCAACATCCAAGAGTTTTGTACTTCTTCCTTCACAATATCTCTCAAAGCTAGATTCATTCGCCTTTGTCGGGCTCCTTCCTGAATATATATGTGATGTGTACAAGTTTCAAGGGGGATACATTTCATATCTTCATAGCCCCATGCAAAGGCACTAAGATGGTTTAGCAACAAATTCACAAGCTGCTCTCGCTGAGATGAGTCCAAATCTGAACTAATATACAAAGATTTACCAGGGCTAATCTCAACAAGAGTAGTATCAAGCTCATGAGTACTCAATGGGGTGACCGGATGAAACTGCACAGAAGAATGAGAATCATGGTTATCTTGAAAATATAGGCTGAAGATCTGGCTCAATAGCTCAAAATTAGGCATAGTTTCTAGATTATTCAAGAAATATTGAATATCATCTTCTTGTGAAGACCTAGTATGCTGATGGATAAAGGAAATGGGTTGAGGCTCCTCATCACTGCTCTGGTTTAACCATAAAGTATCTTGAATGTCCTGAATGGATCTGGAAGCGGGGTATAAGGTAACTTTCTTCCTGGTTTCCCCATTTGAAATATACATATCACCGGAGCGACATCCAATATATGCATCGGCTATAGCAAGCCATGGTTGACCTAAGATCAAGGGATGTCCTCCTACTAGGTTATTTGGCTGAAGCACAATGAAATTAGAAAGATATTCCCAAGAATCTAATGAGATGATCACATCGTCCAATACTCCTTCTGGCTTAATTTTAGATCTATCTGCTAATTCAAGCACAGTGGGAGTAGGGTGAAGATGAGATAACCGAAGTTGATCCATGGTTTTCTTAGTCATGACATTAATGGCCACCCCCAGGTCTATAAGAACATTATAGATAAGGAAATTACCAATCTGAACTGAGACAACAAGCTTTTCGGGATCAATATATTTTTCCATAGACACACATCCCGTCATCAACTCCGCTACTCTACCAACAAATTGAATGGCTTGGGGTTCCAATCTCTTTCTCCCAGGTTTCTTGAGACAGAGTTCCTTAATAATCTCAGTGCAAATAGGAATCTCTTTGATGGCTTGGAGCAAAGGTATCTTAATGAAAAGATTCTGAAGCTCTGATGCCAAACTAGTCTCAGAAATAAACTCACTTCTTTCCATTACTAGACTCTCTGGGAAGGGAGGCTGGTTGGAAGAAGGTGGCAAGGATTCAGAGGTTAAGGGTTGCTTAGTGACGGATTTTGAGAATTATTAAGAGTTTCCCCTTCTTCTTTCTCTTCAACAATCACTCTAGGTTGCTTCTGATTTTCTGATGTCATAGTCCTTCCCGATCTTAATTGAATATCATGAACCCCAACTGGAATATACTGGTACTTGAATAAAGGTTGGTTTGTTACATAGATCATTTGCACTACTTTATTATTGTTAGGATTGGTCATAGGTTGAGCAAGCAACTGAGGAGGTTGAAAAGGTGGAGGTAAGGGTAATGGTGGAGTAGACTAAATCGAAGGTTGAATATGGAGAATGAGTTGGCCCTCTTCAACCTTGTTGCCATTATTGAGAAGGTTGTCGATGCTGATACTGGTTTCCATACTGCCACTGCTGATTAGTGTTAGGATAAGAAAATGCATGTGAATTATAACCAAATTAGTGTGGAGAAAATTCAGGAGCCATACCTGCACCTACCTGAGGCCAATTTCTTTTGGCTCCCATAGCATACAAGTATTTAGCTTTAGGTTGTCCCCCTGTAAATATAGCTTTAAGTCCTAGTATAGAGGGACATTTTTCTGTGATATGGTCTTCTACACAAATAGCACACTTATTAGCCTCTTTCAAATTAAGAGGACATTCTTTAGGAGGATGCTTGTATCTACATTTAGGACAGAAAATATTTAATGACTCTTGTTCCTTCATGAGTTTTTGTTGAAATTTTAAAGATTTCAATTGTTTGGTAACAGTATTCATTATATCAATTTTCATGTTTTCCATTTTATTTTCTAGTCTAATAATCATTGCATCAGTAGATTCAATTTTTCTATTTCTATTTCGAGTTCCTCTACCGGATCTATGTTGATTCCTTGAAAATTTCCTACATAATTCACAAATTTGTTCGAAAGTTTGCTGAGAAATATCACCTTGTCCTAACAGATTTAAATTATTTCTAGCATTATCAGTAAGTCCTCTTAAGAACAAGGTTCTAATAGTTCTAGAATCAAGCTTAAGTTTCGACCTTTGTAAAATATATAGAAATCTTTCTAGATAGTCTTCAAGAGTTTCATCATCATCCTGTATGATTGTAAAAATCTCATCCTGCATGTCCTGAGTTTTGAAATATTCTTGATATTTAGATAAAAACACTCTCTTCATCTGATCCCAAGAGGCTATAGCGTTTCATCCTAACCCCATAAACCAACACAAAGCTGAGTCTTTGAGAATAATAGGAAATAATCTTAGCTTCTGAGCTTCAGTTGAATAATCATAACTTCTACACAAACTCGAATAGAAAAGAGTCAAGATCTTCATGAATTTTACATGGAAATGAGGGAAAGCTGATGGTGGAATGTTCTTCATTTGTGCCACAGTATCGGGGTCCACAATTGGAAACACAAAAGTGGATTATTCCCCACTTACCTGGTTTTCATCAGTCCTTTCACCATGATCTTCACAGTCTTCCATTGTTTCCCTTTTGCTCCCAACAGACTGAACCACACCTAAGCTGTTGTCACTAGAATCTAGGTGGATTGTTCCTGCGTGATGGGTTTGAATTGGATTGGGCTTCCTGCTTACAGAAGGAGACCTAATATGAGAATTTTTTTCAGAATTCTTTCAGCCCTTAATGGGCTTTGAACCCCTACCTTTTCTAGGCATTCATTTCAAAAAATAAAGGAAAATAAGCAAAACAATTTCTAATAAAAAAATGTTGTTAGAAATCAATCAACACCAGTAAAATTCCTTCAAAGAAGATTTTCAAAAAAATATTGCAAAAATGAAGGAAAAAAAATTACCTCTATAGTATAATCAAAAAATTCTTACCAAATCAAATCGCCTCCCCGGCAACGGCACCAAAATGTTGGGTGCAGGAATTGCACTTAAGCACACTCCTCAACACTTAATTGTCAACCCCGGGGATTCATAAACTTAGAGATGAAGCACAGGCAATGCCAAAGATGGTATGAATATTTATAATGCCAATCCCTACTTTCTTTAAAGGAAAGATTGTAGAATCAAACTAAAGAAAGAAAAAGGGTAACTTGAATCATCAAAATAATCTAAGACTGGAACAAGGAAAAATGCATTTGCCAAAGAGATTTACAAATAAAGGAGCAATCACTCTAGCTGACTATTGATTAACTAATAAGTGTGTTTTTCTTTAGCAGAGACACTTTAGCAGTCTCAACAGATGGGCCCTTCAAACCTACCTATATAGATATTTCCTTCTTGCACTAATCTATCTTGCACTAGTGCAGTCTGCTTACACTAGTGCAAAAACATAATTTTATGCAGAGGGTATAAATGGTGTCTATACTAAAAGTGTTTTCCTTTGTGCAAGGGTTTGAACTTTCTCAGGTTCAGAGCACTCAAATCCCATGGCAAGAAATTGGTTCTTGCACCAAATCAGAGCTTCTTACACTTAATATTTAATTGAAATACAAGCTTAACTACTGCAAGTGTTGTGAAATCAAATTGCACACATAAAAATGAATGTTTCTAATCCTCACAGAGTGCAGAAAATAAACAAACAATCCTTATAGTTTATCCTGTCATGAAGCATTAATGAAAGCAATAAAATTGTTCGAAGTAAACTAGAAAATGGCTTACTACATCACACCAACGTGCACTGGTGCAGGGTGATTTCTCCTGTTTGGACCAGGTGGGAAAACCAAATCAAATAGAACTGTAGAAAGTGAATAGCACACCAACATGCACTGGTGCAGGGCGATTTCCCCTGTTTGAACCAGGTGGGGAAAACCAAATCAATCAAACTGTAGGAAATGAATAGCACACCAACGTGCACTGGTGCAGGGTGATTTCTCCTGCTTGGACCAGGTGGGTAAACCCAAATCAATTAAACTGCAGGAAATGAATAGCACACCAACGTGCACTAGTGCAGGGTGATTTCTCCTTCTTAGACCAGGCGAGGAAAACCAAATTAAAATCAGATGGAGGAAAATAAATTCTAACTACTTCACACTGTGGATCCGCTTTCATTGAAACAATAATTCATGTGTTGTACATTAAAATACACTTAGCAGTATAAACATGAATTACAAAAACAGAAAATAGGGTAAATGTGCTGGGTTAGCAAACCAATGTGTTTCCCTTTTTAAATCGAAACGTTGCTCAGCACTTTATTAATACATCAACTTTTAAACAAAAATACGATTCATGAAAACATAAGGCAGAGCTCCTTTCTTATTAATTCATAGAGGCAAATACATGCGTGATTACACAGTCCAGCCCAGATTTGGGCAATAACAAAAATACAAACCTATTACTGCCTTCCTAGTTATATCTCTGTTCTATACAAACTTATCAGAACTCTCTCGTCCTATTTACATTTCACATTATATAGATCCTTGGCTGAAGGCCAAAAGGATCGTTTAACCGATTACATAACTAATATGCAAAAATTAGCTTTCAGCCTTCAAAATTAGCCAATTTAACAAAACTGACCGTAGCCAATGTCCAGCAATTCGTTCTTCATAAATCTGATCTCAGCTACCCGTTTGGTCAATTTAGTGTCCTAAATTGCTCTACATAAATTATCAATCTAGGTATCGTAAACTTATGAAGTGTAGTGCACCGTTTGTGCTAGATGACCCTTCTTACTTCATTGTTTTTATGTTTTATGTTGTTTTTGGGGGTTTTTGATCCTTTAATCCCTAATGATTTACAATGTAACTAACAAAATCTTAAATCTAACTTCTGTAAATACTGCTAAGAACCTAAAGAAATGAGAACTAAAAATCTTAAGTAAGATTTGGAAGCAAAGTTTAATCAAGAAATGAAAACAGAGCTTCTATTTCTACTCATATCATTATTTCCAAATCATGAGCTACAAACTAAAATGTAAAATTGCAACTACTATCTATTCAATTACAAAAAAAACCAAAACTAAATGAAATACTGGAAACTGAAAGTGAAATTGCAACTATTGTCTAATCTATTATGGAAACAAAACTAAATGAAGTGCTTAGTTACTCTACCTCCCAATTTTGGGAGAAAAACCTCCTTGTGATGACATTTTGAGGAATTCTGTACTTCATTATTCTAAGAAAATAAATGCAAAAATGAAGAAAAGACTCATTGCATGAATGAAGTATTCAACCACTTAGTTTAAGATGAGTTATCAACCATAAGGGCTCTTTTGAAACATTCATCTACACCATGAGTCAATAAACTAGTAACAAAATGGCAAGAGCAATAATGGTACTGATCAGTTTAATTGAAAACCTAAAGACTAATGAAACAACAAGTGAAACAAAACTACACTACACTACTGAATTTCAACTTCTAACTGCTGAAAGCTTGAAAGAAATTTAAGTAGAAAGAAGCTACTCTGCACTGAAAGAAGCTATTCTACGTTAGTAAAAGAATGATAAAGACTGCATTATAAACAAGGTTAGTATGAAAAATGGTTATGAACACTATGGAAGAAATGATGAATTTACAGTTAACTAGAAAAATAAAACAAAATGAAATAAAACCTTAGTCAACGCAGGGGCCCTCTATAACTAATCAGGATATGTGTACTTAATCAAAACTCCAAGAAACTCCTTCACATATCCATAAAACTTGTGGTCTTCATATTAAAAAACACAGGAAATGAGTTTTCAAAATTGCAGTGTAGTAGTCTGAGGTTAATACATGAGGAAATTCGAACTCCTTCTGAGTTCTTTACACAGGTATTTATAAGAAAATTATGCAACTGTTTGTGGAGAAAAATAAGCTACAGCCAAAAACACGTAATAGAAAGGCACAAAGAATTTTCTTCCTCGGCTGCTGGAGACATAAATCTAAGATGATGGTTGTTGGATTCAATTGCACAAATGGCTGTTGAAGTCCGTGGGTTCAGGAAGTTGTTTCGGATCCCATCACTATGAAACGTGTTGATTATCCACAAAACAGAGTCCTGTTGCCTTCGGTCTCTATGTTTGACTTCCCCATTGACTGGAGTCTTGTACCATCTTCCTTGTCAACCTGGGCTAGGTGAATAGGACACGATCCATATCATGATGATTTCCAAGCTGCCCATGTAGTTAGTTTCTCCTTCTGACTCTTGGAACCTTTTAAAGCATGGAAGTGGTTGCGGAATAGCCGATTAGCTGCAGAATAGGCTGCATTCCATAGCTAAAAGACAAAAACTTATTCAAAAAGCAAAACATAAAAGCATAACATGTAAATCATTAAAATGTTCTCCTTAAGGAAATATATATTGGTTATTGATGATAGGGATGCATTTTGTTCCTGGAAAAACAAAGAAAAGGGATGAGAAGTGCTGCTAAGGAAATGGCAGTTTTGAGGCTCAACATACCCCCACTGCAAAACCATTGCATGTCCCCATGCAATCAAAATTGTGAACTTCCTCCTCCTATTGCATTTGTTTTGATACTTCAGCCAACACATCCAACTTCCTCTTCTTGTTTTTCTTTGCACTAACTTCCATCCTTGGCTTCCTCATAAGAAATCTATATTTTAGATTAATAAGTGTTCTGCTCAGCTTCTTATTTTTCTTTTTCTTCTTCCTATTCTTTTTGTACCATAATCCCAAGTGTAGCATTGTGTTGTCATGAATAGCTCTATCCAGCTTATTCTGTGCCTTTAAGGTTTCATTTTCTTTTTCGATGTGCTTATTCAGAATTTCTAGCTCATAGATCTCTTGTTTGAGGGAGATAGTTAGAGTTTCTTGTGAGGTGATAGGCTGCTCTGGATTAGTTGAAGTCCCTGGGTCTACTAAGGTACTCTTTTTCTCTAATGACTCTATGTAGTCATAGATTTGTTGTTGTATTGGATCAATGCCAGGAGAAGTTCTACTTGGGCTGCCTTCAAAATTCTGTGGAGGAGAGTTTTGTGGACTTTGTTCATATGGAATATTGTCAGGGGACTGAACTGGGGTTTCTTCCTCTAAATTTATAAACTAGGCCTCTTTTGATTTCACCTTTTTCACCTTGCCTCGGAGTCTAGAGCTCCTCCTCAAGTTTTGGAAGATTATGGTTTCTTCTTTTGTGTCCTTTTTCTTTTTTCCTTTCTCCTTATTTTTCTTGATTTGCTCTTTGATCTTGGTTAGTCTTTCAAAAATAAGTTGTTCATATTCTTGAGGTGATGAAGGTTCACGAATATCCTTATTGATTTCTTCAACCCTCTCTTTCATTTTTCTCTTCAACTTAGTCTGCTTCCTAACCCCTGGTTTAGGAGTCATTTCTGTATCATCTTTTTGTGAGGAGCTTTTAATGTTGATATCTCTTCTTCTACTTCTTTTAACATGACTTCCCTTAGATAAGTCTGAAGCATCTTGGAAGAAATTCCTTACCAAGAATTCCTCCCATGTATCCCCTACACTTCTCAAATGAAATTCAACTAAAATCTTCACTAATCCATGGTGATATAAAGTTGTTTCTATTGATTCAACTTTCTTTTGGACATTGGTTTCCATTCTTCTCAGATTATTCAGAAGTAAAAAGGGAAGATTGAGGGTTCCATTCTCTAGAAAATTCATTAACAATCATATATGATATGCATACATAGACTCGAACCTCCCTTCAAATGTAATGAATTTTTGTAGTATTAAAAACATGCTACTCCATTTGTTTTTGAGTGCTGAAATTGGAATCCCTTTTCTAAATATTGTATTGTATATACCAGGGCTTTTAAGAATCACCTACCAAGATTCATCATGAAACTCTTTGTTTTTAAACCATCTTTCTCCTAGTCTTAGGAGTTCTGTTGCTTCTGCTATGAAGGACTCCATAACTGCAAATTCGATATCCCCTATTTCCACTTCCATGCCATCAAATGATCTTGCAAAGGATTTAGTGATTTCTTTGTCGTAGCCGTCAAATTTCTCAATCAAACACAACCACCCAGCTTTCTGTAACATCCCCTTGAGTTGAAAATACCCCTCCAAGTATTTTACCCCTACGGGCTCAATTCTAACAATAAGCCCCATATCCTCTGTTCTCGGTTACCCTTCAAAACTACTCTCACTGTCTAAGAAATGGAATGACTGCATATATGGTAATGGAGTGACTGGGTATATAGAAGCATAATGATTATGGAAATAGGATGACAGGGTATATGGAAACAGAATGACTGTTAATATGGAAACATAACGACTGTATATACGAAATATATGGAAACAAAGTGAATGTATACACAAAATGGCTGCGTAAATATGAGAGAAAAACTTAAGAGTTGGCATGTAATAAATAAATAGTCAGGGTTTGAAGAGTCGCATATAGGTAGGTCATGTCATTAATCTGACCATTAACAAGTGTATTTGTAGAGGACTGTTTAAGTACAAGTTATGGAGTTTGAAGCGGAGATCAGTTATGAAGGAATCATTGAACCATTTTTCATTTAAGGCAGAAGATATAGCGGAGACATCATGGCAATAAAATCACATGATGATTAATTAAGGAGACATGTGATCATACATGTTATACAAGCTTATGTTTTTAAATTGCTTTTTGAAATAAATTTTTGCATTTAACTTTTAAACCTTTACCTTCCGCTTGCTAATATTTTGATGTTTTCTCCACAAGTACTTTAGGCATGATTGGCCTTCAAAGTTCATTTTTTTTCAATTACATGCATACATGATTTTATTGTGAACTGGACACCTATACTTGGACTGATAAACAAATTGTTGTTGCAAAATCATATTCGCTGCAAAATAGGATTAGCTACGGAACAGGATCAGCTACAGAACGTGAAAACAACTGCAGAATGTGAAACAAAGAGAAAAATATGACTTATGAATGAATGAAATGGAAATGGTTGTGTAAGTGAAAATAAGACATGATGATAAATGAAAATGGAGATGAAAGAAATGTTGGGAAAGGAAAAATTTATTAGTGAAATATGGCAATGGAAAGAAGTGAAGCTATAAAAGAAAACAGAGTAAAGTGAGATGAGATAATGAATTTTGCAGAATGCAGAGTAACTATGGCTTTTTGTCACCAGTTTCTTTTACATAAAGGAAATCAAAAATATAGGGTGTCAAAAACTTCTGATTTTCACCCTGTATTTTCTGTATAAGCATGCCAATCCATTATTGGTTTTCAACCTTATACAATTTTTAATTTTTTTTTAGATAGGAAAAATAAAGACTAAGTTGGTGGAGAAGAAGGATTCTTCTTCACTAACTTCATTTCAGAATTGTTCTGGAAGATCTTGATGAACCTATCCTTTGAAATTGGTTTTTGATATATTTTCAATCTATGACCATTCACAAGAAGAGGAGTTTGACTTTCATCTATTGTTCTAATCCTCACTGCTCCATTACTATAAACTTCGTCAATCTCAAATGGCCCAAGCCAATGAGTTTGAAACTTCCCTTAAAAAATTTTAAACTTTGAATCAAATAACAGTGCCCAATCTCCCTCTTGAATCCTCTTGTCCTTGATGTATTTGTCATGACATTTAGCCCTTTGTTGTTGGACTATACTAGTCCTTTGAACTACCTCTTGCCTAATTTCATCAAGTTCATTTAATTGCTCCAGCCTATGTTTTTGAGCCTCTGATAATTCCATCCCCAACTGGACTGCCATCTTGAAATTTATGATTTGGAAGTCTATAGGGAACATGACTTGCTTCCCATAAATAAGTTCATAGGGTTTATGTCTCGTTGTGTTCATCCATGTAGTTCTATAGGCCCATAAGGCTTCAGGGAGCCTTTCTGCCCAATCTCTTCTATGTAGATGCACAGTCTTGGTAAGGATTCCTTCAATCACTTTATTTGTAGACTCCACTTGACCATTTGATTGTGGATGATAAGGAGTAGATTTCCTATGCTTGATCTTGTACTCCTACATAAGCCTTTCCATCATGTTGGATGTGAATTTAGATCCCTGATTTCTCACAATTTCTCTTGGAACACCAAAACGAGTGAAGATGTCCTCAAAAAGAAAATTAACTATAGATTTTTTGTTAGCAAAAGGTATTGCTTTGGCTTCTACCCATTTGGTGACATAATCAGTACATACCAATATATACTTTTTCTGCTTAGATTGAGGATTAATTGGCCCAATAAAGTCTAAAGCCCACTTTTCAAAGGGTTCAATAAGTACCTGAGTTTATAACGGCATTTCATTTGAAGAATCAGGTTTCCCTACCTTTTGGCAACTGTCGCACCTCCTGACATATTCTTTAGCATCTTTGAAGATGGATGGCCAATAATATCCTAGAGAAAGGATTTTATAGGCTGTCCTCTTTTCAGCAAAGTGTCCACCACACGGCTCATCATGACATGCTTTGAAAATATCAGGCATTTCATCTTCCCTGACACACCTTCTGATCATAAGATTTGGCCCTATTTTATACAATTCGTTAGTGATCCATGAATATCTTGCACTTTCTTGAATAATCTTTCTTTTCTCTCTAGGAAACAAATATGAAGGTAACTTCCGTGTAACCAAGTAATTAGCAACATCTGCAAACCAAGGAGTTTGAGTAGTTACTACAAAAACATATTCATCAGGAAACTTATCTTCAACCAAAGAGTCTTCTTTGATATTCTAAATCTTGGACCAGAAATCAACAACTATGTTTTGTTTTCCAGGTCTATCTAGCACAGTAATGTTGAATTCTTGCAAACGTAAAACCCATCTTGTAACTCTGCCATTAGTAATAGGTTTATTCATCAAATATCTAATTGCAAAGTGATCTGTATGAACAAAGGTTTCATAGCCTATTATATAGTGTCTGAACTTATTAATTGTATGAATAACAGCTAAAAATTCATTTTTAGTCACAGCATAATTCAACTCAGTGGGAATCAAATTCTTACTTGTATAGTAAATGGCGGAAGGAATCAAATATTTTTGTCCCAATACAGCTCCCAGAGGTGTATCTGAAGCATCTATGGAAATGTGGAAAGGAAATTTCCAATTTGGACCTCTTAAAATAGGTGCTTCAAATATTTTTGCTTTCAAGGTTTCAAATGCTAGTTGGCAATCAGGATTCCAATTGAATTCACAATCTTTTGTAATCAATTTGAAGAGTGGAGATGTTATTTTAGTGAAGTTTTCTATAAACCTCCTATATTATCCTGTAAATCCTAGAAAAATTCTAACATCCTTTTGGCAATTTGGAACTGATAACTTAGAGATTACTTCAACTTTAGATTTTTCAACTTTAATCCCATCTCCCGAAATGTGATGTCTTAAAGCAATTCCTTCTATAAACATCATAAAACATTTTTCATGGCTTAATGAAAGGTTTTCTTCTTTACATCTTTTAATGACTTTTTTCTGAATTTTCCAAAGCTTCTTCAAATGTTTCCATAGACTATAAAATCATCCATATATACCTCTACACAATCATGTATTAGATCAGAAAAAATTCCTAGTACTGCTCTTTGGAATGTTGTAGGAGCATTACACAGCCCAAAAAGAAGTACTCGGTATGCAAAAGCTCCCCATGGACAAGTAACTGTGGTTTTATCCCGATCCTCAGGTGCTACCTGAATTTGATTATAACCACTAAAACCATCCAAGAATGAAAAATACTTCTTATCTGCTAATGTATCTAACACTTGATCTATAAAGGGCAAAAGAAAGTGATCTTTAAGGGTTGCTTTATTCAATTCTCGGTAATCAGTCCACACCCTCCATTTACCATTCTTTTAGGCACAATTACCAAAGGAGAAACCCATAGGCTATCTGAAATTGGGTAAATGAAGTTTACATTTAGTAATTTTTGGAGCTCTTCTTTCACAATTTCCTTAAGATTTGGATTCATTCTTCTCTGAGGTTCTCTGGTTGGTCTATTGTTTTCCTCAATATAGATATGATGGATACAATTCTTAGGATCAATACCTTTCATGTCGGTGTACTCCCATGCAAATGCAACAAAATGTTTTTGTAATGTTTTGGTTAGCTCTTCTTGTTGTAGTTTCTCCAAGTTTTTGTTTATGTTCAATGTCCTACCTGGAAAAATTTTAATTGTAGAGCTACCAAACTCTTCCATAGAATAGAGAGACATCTGCCTAGATGACAAGTATTCAACATTAGATTTTTCTTGAAATTGTGCATGATCATATTCTGAAGATGTTTCAAAATTTTCCAATGTATTCAAAATTTGACTATATTCACTAATTTCTGACATAGTAAAGAGAGGATGAATATCATCTTCATCATCAATCCAGTCCTTGTCATCTATTTCTGTGATTGCTTTTGCTGGAGGATACAAAGTAAATTTCTTTGTTGAGTTACCATCAGAAATACACATGTCACCATATCTACAACTAATAAAAGCATCAGTTGTGGCCAGCCAAAGTCTTCCTAATATGAGTGGGTGTCCTCCTAAATTATTCTTGGGAGTTAAGATCATGAAACCAACAGGATATTCCCAAGAATCTAAGGATACTGAAATATCTTCTAGCACACCATCGGGTTTGATCATTGATCTATCTGCAAGTTGTAGTAAGGTAGGTGTGTAGAGAAGATTGTGAAGTTTAAGTTGCTCCATAGTTTGTCTACTCATGATGTTTATTGTTGCCCCTAAGTCAATCAATGCATTTGTAATTTCAATTCCATTTATATGTGTCTTGACAATTGGACTCCCTGGATCCACATATTTCTGTATGGAAATTTTCCCATCATTATATCTGCTATATTTCCTACCAGGTGAATTCTTTTTGTTTCTTTTGATCTTCTTCTTGGTCTTTTGATGCTCAACTCCTTTATTGTCTTGGCTAGAATTTGAAATTATCTAATGGCTTGTAACAAATGGATTTTGATACAGAAATTCTTCAATTCATCTAGAAAATCATAATTGGGCAACAAGATCTGTTTTTCTATCCCTCTATCAATTTGTAGTCTCTCAGAAAAAGGAGGTGTAGAATTAGATGTTGGTTGCTCAATGATAGGCATTGTGTTCATTGGTTCTTTTTCTTTTTCTTTTTCTGTTTCAATATTTTAGTTTTGGAGAGATGTTTCCTCAAAACTTTTGTTGACTTTTAGAGAATCTTCCTCAGAGTTTCTTGTTCTTGAATAACTACAGAAGGTCTTTCCTTTCTAATATCCTACCAGATCTTAGTTGAACATCGTTAAGATCTAGAGGAGTAATCATGTAAGTTGAAAATTGTTGTCCTTCTACCATGTAATCATTTTGAGGGTTTTTATTGTTGGGGTTTGGTAATGGCTGGGCAGGTAGTTCATTTGCTTTCTGTTGAAATGGCAGTAAGAGTTGAGGATTTTGACTTTGTTGTGGGGGTTGTTGTGGAAATGGAAATGAAAGTTGAGGGTTCTGATTTTGAAGTTGTGGTTGTTGATTTTGTTGTTGATTTTGTGGGGGAGAATAATTCTGATAGGATGGAGGATATTAATAATATTGAGCAAATATCCCATAAGGATTTTGTACCCCTTGTGCCCATGGTTTATATTGATACTGAGGTTGAGGTCAAGGTTGTTGCCAAGAATTCTAGTTTGGGGGGGTTTGAAGATACATTTGATTGTTAAATCCCTGATTTTGTGGCCCCAACCAAGATCTTCTTGTAACAAAACAAAGAGATTCTGCAGAATTTGGGACTGTTTCCTCTTGAAAGATGGCCTTAAGACCTGGGATTGAAGGACAACCCTTGGTTTCATGGCTTTCCAAACAGATCATACAAGTTTCTACAATTTTTGCATCTAAAGGGCATTCCCTTAGAGCATGTTTCTTTCTGCATTTTGGACAAAAAATGGCTAAAGCATCAGCCTCTGTTTTCTGCTTGTTTTGAATTTTAAGGGTGTCTAGTTGCTCACTAAGGCTCCTTAAAATGTCAGTTTTAAACTCATCAAGCATATTGCCAATTTCTTCCCTGCTTACAAATCCAGTTGCAGATTTGTTTGCTCTAACAAGAGAAGTATCTCTCGGCCCTTTCCATGTTTTATATTTCCCTCTTGAGAGATGAACACATAGTTCTCCTATGTCACTCAATGGAAGTTGAGAGATATCTCCCTCCCCCATCATGTTAAGGATATCTATCCACTCATCTCTAATGGTATTTAACAAAAAATCTTTAAAAGTTTCTTTATCTAAATTGTTCATCTTTTCTCTTTTCAAATTATAGTTGAATCTCTCAATCAAATCTTCTAAGTTGTCATCCTCTCTTTGCATAATTTTGAACACCTCATCTTTATGATTGGTAGGCATACAATAATCCAAGTTTCTATCCAAAAATTCTTTTTTCATGTCATTCCATATTCTAATGGATTTAGTGACTAACCCCATGAACCATTTCAAAGGAGCCCCTTTCAATCTTGAAAGAAACAATTTAAGTTCTTGAGAGTCTTCTAGATAGTCATAAGTTCTGCACAAGACTTCAAATTCAAACAAAAATGTTTCAAGGTGCTCACTTCTCAACCCATAGAAGTTTTGGAGGACAGATGGTGAGATATTTTTCATTGTGGTATGTGTTTCCTCATCCACTATAGGGAATCAAAAAGAGTTATCTACTTCCCTATTTCCTCTACCTCCTCCATTATTACCTCTACCTCCTTCATTATTTCCTCTACCTCTCCCTCTACCCCCTCCTCCAAACAGTGAGAATTCTCCATCTTGTTCTTCTTCTGCCATTATAGTTTCTTCAGAGTCAGTATAGGGCTCAACCTGCAAGGTTGTTCCCTCCTCCTCTAGTTCTTCTATTAATGGACTATGGGAGAAAGTTTCTACTTCTTCTTCCTCACCAACTATTCCTAATTCTTCAACTACAATAGGCTCTCCTGTGGAGGTGAAAAAGGTTATCCCTACTATTGGAAATTCAAAATTTTGCTCTCCTAGGATTGTTTTGGTAGATGAAGTAGGAGAATATTCTGATTGAGTTTCTGCCCCTTGAATTCCAGGAATCCTATGGCTGGGAGTATGAGTTTGGGATGGAGGTGTGTCTTTTATAACTCTTGGTGGAGTAGATGGTGTTGTAGGAATCGAACTTCTGCCCCTAGCTATAAATCTACCCCTAGAGTCTCTTTCTCTATGCATTTCATTGTTTTGTTTTGTTTTTTTTTAATGTAAGAGATAAGGCTACCTAGTTACACTTCCCCGTAAATGGTGCCAAAATGTTTGGTCAATTTAGTATCTTAAATTGATTTACATAAATTATCAATCCGAGTATCGTAAACTGATGAAGTTTAGTACATTGTTTTAGATGACCCTTCTTACTTCATTGTTTTTATGTTTTATGTTGTTTTTGGGGTATTTTAATCCTTTAATACCTAATTGTTTATGATGTATCTAACAAAATCTTAAGTCTAACTTCTGTAAAGACTGCTGATGATGATGATGATGATGATGGTTAACGTCCACTGAGACCAAACTGGTCTATCGGACCTATACTTTCTTAATTTCTAATTGTTTGGCTCCTTGTCTTTCTTGGCGAGACTGGTGATGTAGCTTTCTTTTTCTTCTCTACAGTCTTCCAACTTTCTTTATCTTGCATCTCCTTCCTCTCTTCTAGTTCTTGGGACATTAGTGTCTTAGCTTCGTGATCTATTGTGTTCGTCCTTTTGGAGATAGTCGGAGAAGAAGTTTGGTCTAGGAGATCTGTTTTGCTGTTAAATGAAGATTTATTTTCCGCATTATTCGAAACCGCATAACTGTCGATGCTTGAGGGGTTGTTAAGTTCACCTTTTTGTTGTTGGGCGGGGCTTTCCCCCTGCTCGACTTGAGAATTGTTTCTATCTTGCCCGATTGTAAGGACCTAAAGCAATGAGAACTAAAAAGCTTAAGTAAGATTTGGAAGCAAAGTTTAATAAAGAAATGAAAATAGAGCTTATATTTCTACTCATATCATTGTTTCCAAATCATGAGCTACAAACTAAAAAGTAAAATTGCAACTACTCTCTATTCAATTACAAAAAAAACAAAACTAAATGAAATACTGGAAACTGAAAGTGAAATTGCAACTATTGTCTAATCTATTATGGAAACGAAATTAAATGAAGTGCTTAGTTACTCTGCCTCTCAATTTTGGGAGAAAAACTCCTTGTGATGACATTTTGAGGAATTTTGTACTTCATTATTCTAAGAAAATAAATGAAAAAATGAAGAAAAGACTCATTGCATGAATGAAGTATTCAACCACTTAGTTTAAGATGAGTTATCAACTAGAAGGGCTCTTTTGAAACATTCATCTACACCATGAGTCAATAAACTAGTAACAAAATGGCAAGAGCAATAATGGTACTGATCAGTTTAATTGAAAACATAAAGACTAATGAAACAACAAGTGAAACAAAACTACACTACACTACTGAATTTCAACTTCTAACTGCTGAAAGCTTGAAAGAAATTTAAGTAGAAAGAATCTACTCTGCACTGAAAGAAGCTATTCTGCGTTAGTAAAAGAATGATAAAGACTGCATTATAAACAAGGTTAGTATGAAAAATGGTTATGAAAACTATGGAAGAAATGATTAATTTACAGTTAACTAGAAAAGATAAAACAAAATGAAATAAAACCTCAGTCAGCGCAAGGGCCCTCTACAACTGATCAGGTTATGCGTACTTAATCAAAACTCCAAGAAACTCCTTCACATATCCATAAAACTTGCAGTCTTCATATTAAAAATCACAAAATGAGTTTTAAAAAGTACAGTGCAATAGTCTGAGCTTAATACATGAGGAAATTTGAACTCCTTCTGAGTTCTTTACATAGGTATTTATAAGAAAATTATGCAACTGCTTGTGTAGAAAAATAAGCTACAGCAAAAACACGTAGCAGATAGGCACACGGAATTTTCTTCCTCGATTGCTGGAGACATAAATCTAAGATGATGGTTGTTGGATTCAGTTGCACAGATGGTTGTTGAAGTCCATGGGTTTAGGAAGTTGTTTCAGATCCCATCACTGTGAAACGTGTTGATTATCGACAAAACAGAGTCATGTTGCCTTCGGTCTCTACGTTTGACTTTCCCATTGACCGGACTCTTGTACCATCTTCCTTGTCAACCTGGACTAGGTGAATAGGACACTATCCATGTCATGATGATTTCCAAGCTGCCCATGTAGTTAGTTTCTCCTTCTGACACTTGGAACCTGTTAAAGCATGGAAGTGGCTGCGGAACAGCCGATTAGCTGCAGAATAGGCTGCGTTCCGTATCTAAAAGACAAAAACTTATTCAAACAACAAAACATAAAATCATAACATGTAAATAACTCAAATGTTCTCCTTAAGGCAATACATATTGGTTATTGATGATAGGGATGCATTTTCTTCCTAGAAAAACAAAGAAAAGGGATGAGAAGAGTTGCTAAGGAAAGGGCAGTTTTGAGGCTCAACACTACCTTTGGATTGCCTCGCTGTTGTAGTTGGCGCTTGGTTACCTTCAGATCTAACCTTTTGTCGTGGCTAAAGTGGCACAAAACAAGGCAGTGATCAAGGAGGTTCGGATCTTCTGCAAATATTCGATGTGCTAGCACTGGTGCGATATCCGATCCTGCACTAGGATCAACGGTCATGGTAAGCACTTGACTATCAAACAACATTGGAGATATCGATAATTTGCAATAGTGATTATAAGCAGGAAATCGCGTAATAAATAATTAATTAATGCTATGTTAAGTTAAAAATATGGAATATAAAGTTCATGCGAAATATGTCATCGTTCTTCGACTAGTGTAGGATGAGGGTGTGTAAAAAAATTAGGAAGGTGTTATGGCCACCAACAACCCCCCTCCTTATGAAGTGTTATTACTAATACTAAATAAGTGGGGACCCTTAGTAAAAAAATAAAAAAAATCAATTAGTGTTATATTTCTTTTTAGATGAAACTTACAACATCATGGACTTAGGAAAATACCTTTGAAAAATCTAAAAAACCTAAGTTTCATAATGAAGAAAGTAAATTCACTCCTTAAGAGAGATCGCATCACACAAAGAATGATAGGATACCTTCTAAATAAGCCAAAATGATAAAAAAACGCGAGAGTGTGACGAGAAACTCCATCGCATCGCATGCATTAAGAAGCACTCACATTAAAAAACCTTAAGATCGCCGATATGCGATATCGCATATCGCACATCGCAAAAATCACATGAATTACACATAATGATTATAACGATTTGCGATCCTGTGATCCTGTGATCTTGCGATCCTGCGATCCGCGATTCTACGATCTTGCGATCCTGCGATCCACGATTCTACGATCCTACGATCCGCGATCTGCGATTTTGTGATAGTGAGACTAAGAAACCTTGCGATAGAACAACACGATGCAATTGCAGTAATGCGATATAGCGATCTGCGATATCGTAAAGCAAAATTGCAAAACCTGTCCATTGCAGTTGGTTCTTGCTCATTATTCGAGAAAACGTTTTTAGGCCAAGGATTGGTCATGCACTTTAATACGAATTAATGAGTTGTTGCCAGTTGTTAATGAAGTATGGTGTTGTGTTTTTCAAAGAACTAGTTCACGTAAGGTGGCATGTTTTGCATATCTTCGGCATTTAAAGTTTTCTTGTCGTTATTTTTATCATTACTTCCACCTCAATTTTAAACTGCAGGAACAAATGAAGAAGCATTATACATGGCAGTATGCAGGAAAATATGAGGAGGAAAGGTAGTACTCTAATGTCCATTTCGGAAGGCACACCTAATCCACTTAAAGGAGAGAAAGAGTAGCAGAACTCTTCTGAGGCATCCATCGCAGATTTCTCATATCCATCCACGGTTGAATGGGTACTGAACGATGCTGATACTAGAAATAGAAAGTTTAATGCTCAGGGTCAAGAGCTCACGGAATCACTATTTTTACAAATTTTCAGCTTTATACCCGATAAGAGAAAAAGGCGCAAGAGGCGAAAAACGCATCAGGGAAGCCCAGATCAAGAAACAGAGGCAGTTTCCGATGCGCGCTTAGCACTTAGCGCTAATCGCGCATCGCTAAGAAAACTTTCTCAAAAAGGAAGGCTTCTAATTACTCAGTCACCTACAAGCCTCGAAAATTGCAAGGAAGCAGCGATAGAAACAAACTGGAAACAGAAAGCTAAAGCAGAAGCAATTCGAGGGTTAACCAAGTAATAATGCGATTATTACCAGGCATACATGATAAAGCCACATAGTCATTGGATGACTCTCAAGTATATCATCAATTTTGCTGAGAAGATAGTGCCAGCTCTTGCCGATTTTGTTTGCTTAACTCAACCAAAGACGAAAGATAGTCAGCTGACTCTACTCAGGCAAATACTAAATGCTTGCGACGTTAAGGAGCAAATTTAGAAATAGTTAGATATTAGATTTAATTTTAGAAATAGTTTTACTTAGAAAAAGGACGGTCATTTAAACCGAATCCTGAATTTCTGTAAATAAGTTATGTAGTTAGTAGTATTTAAACCCTTCTCATGCATTTAGAGAAGGGTTTAGAAATTTATCAAAAACTTGTCCTCAGAACATGCACTTTTGCACCCTCTGAGGAGGTTTTGATGAATGAATGGAATAGGGTTTATTTGATATTTGCATTTGATGTCTGCTACTAATGTTGCACTTCTGTACTCTTAGTGGATGTTAAATCAAGGAGAGATAAATCAATTGTCGCTTGAAGCTCATGAGTAGGACTACTTATAAATG
>APFE030343190.1:88014-106478 GCA_000404065.3 Pinus taeda
ATGTGTGGTCAAATTTTGGGTCACTTTTGTAGAGAAGTGGCCAATCAGAAGTCTCGTGCCCATAAGAGTCAAGCACGATGGTTAATGCCATGATTGGTGGCGACTGAGGCAATCTACAACATTATTGGTGCTGCCATTATTATACTTGATATTCAAATGGTACTGTTGCAGGTATGTGGACCACTTCTGATGGCAATAATTCTTTAATTTCCCTTGGGTCTGTATGAACTGCAGGGGTCGATGGTCTATGTGGATGATTGTTTCCTTCCCCATAATGTAACACTTCCATTTTTGGCAGGCCTGCATAATGGAATACATCTCTTTTTCATAATTGGGATACTTACAGACTATGTCTGAAAGTGTCTCAGTGTGATATGCCATTGGATGCCCATGTTGAGTAAGGACTGGCCCAATAGCATAGTCATAGGCATCTGTCTCGACCTCAAATGTTTGTTGCAAGTCTGGTAATGTAAGCACTAGTGCCGAGAAAAGGTGATCTTTCAACTCTGTGAATGCCTTCTGTTGAGATTCACACCAAAAAAAAATTGCTTTCGCTCCTCCCTTGGTGACTTGACTCAAGGGCCAAGTGATATGAGAAAATCCCAACACGAACCTACAGTAGAAGTTGGCAAGACCTAGAATGTTGCGGAGCTCTATTAGAGTGGTTGGGGATGGCCAATCCTGAATGACTTGGATATTGGCTAGATCCACATGCACCCGTTGTTCATCAATAATGTATCCTAGATACTGAACCTAGGTCATGCCAAAAGTGCATTTCACCAAATTGACACATAACTTGTGTTGCCACAGTGTTTGGAGAACCTGTCGGATGTGTTGGAGGTGCTCTTCCCAACTCTGGCTGAAGATCAGGATGTCATCCAAGTGTTCCACTACAAATGAGTTGGTGAGTGGCCACAAGATGTCATCCATTAGCCTCATGAAGCTTGCAGGAGCATTCGTCAATCCAAAAGGCATACCCAACCATTCGAAAAGGCCCTCCTTGGCTTTAAGGCAGTCTTCCACACATCGGAGGGTTCGATTGGTACCTGGTGATATCCTGACTTCAAATCGATCTTACTGAAATATTTTCCCCCCTTCAGTTGGTTCAGGAGGTCATCAATCTATGGGATCGAGAACCTATTACGGACAATGATCTTGTTCAGCACCCGATAGTCAATACAGAGTCTCCAATTCCCATCCTTCTTCTGTACCAACACGATCGAGCTCCCACAAGGTGATGAACTCGGACGGATGTGACCTTTCTGCAGCAGCTCCTAAACTTACCTCTTGATTTCACCATTCTCTAGAACGGAGCGCCGATAGATTGTTCCATTGGGCAGCGGCGCACCTGGGATCATATCGATGGAGTGCTTGACCTGACAATGTAGAGGAACCCCTGCGGGGGAGGTCAAGATGTCCTTGTACTCCTCCACGACCTTGTCCATCTGTAGTTGTCGTGCGGAGGGGCCCTGTCTAGAGGTCGTGGCCACTGTCTTCTTCTTTCCTTGAGGGCATAACATCAAGAAAACAAATTTCCCAGTTTTGGAAATTAACTTACTACATTGTTTTGCAATTACCCAAGGAGATGGCAGTAGGCGGTTCTACCTCCGGTATCTTGTACAACTTATTTCCCAAAGTAACAATAACAACACAGGGCCTTGATTCATACATCATGTCGCTTCCACAAGTATGGTTTTCCTAATAATACATCACAAAATTCAAGGGGAGCAATGTCACACAATACCTCATCCATGAAGGGCTTGATGTTGTATGGAAGGCAACACCGCTGTCTCACGTGAAGATCTCGTCCTTGGTGAAGCCAATCGATGGTGTACGGTTATGGATGTGCTGTGGTCAGTAAGCCTAGCCACTTCATGACCTTTGCCGAAATGAGGTTCTTTTGGCTCCTGCTATCAACAATGAACTGTAGCGGGGATCCCTTTACCCACATCTGGGAGTGGAAGAGGCGCTCCTGCTCCTCTGGATCCTTGGGTTCTTCCTTCTAGATATTTGTGGTGGCAATGGTGGCGTTGGGCTCTGCATCAATAATCTTCTTCCCTTTGTCATTCCCCTTGTTGGGTTCTGACTTAGAGTCAAAACATGCATCTGATTCTGAAACCTTTAGCTCGGCCACCAGTGACTGCTTGGCCTGAGACTCACATGTGTTGTGAGTGGAGCTCTTATGGAACTCACACCACTTTCCTGTGTCTTTTTTCAGCTTTGCGGCGCTGTTCTTTGTTTGCAGCTTTGGCAGGTTGTCTTGGCTCGCCCCACCTTGGATTTGTCCTTTGTTCTGCAATTTGGGCGCACATTTCCCTTGCTTCAGATTCATAGATCCAGAGTCTCGCTTCTTCTGTTTAAACTTTTGCTTGACCTTGACGACGTATCGGTATGTCAAGCCGAGCGAGGAGATGTTCAGGAATTATATTTCTTCTTGGATGTACTTGTGCAGGCAGCCACGGTATTTGAGTATCAAATGCTGCTTTGAATCCTTAATACCCAACTTTGTGTGAAGGGTATGGAAAATATTGGTAAACTCCATCACATCTTGGTCCTTTCCCTGTCGCAGCGTGGTCCACTTTATGTATTGATACTCATAGCTTCCGACAGGGTAGTACTACTCCTTCATGGCATCTCGAAATGAATTCCAAGTGGGTGCGGCTGAAAATAGTGAGCCTGTATTTTCATCCTTCTACTTGCAATAGGTTTCCCACCAATCCTTGACGTGGGGGGTTGCTTTGAGAAGAGCGAAAATAATCTTTTCCCGACTGGAAAAATCATGGAAAGAAAAATAACCCTCTAGCAAATTTAACCATTTATCGACGGCATCTACATCTATCTGACCCTCAAATATGGGGATTTCAAAATTAACTTGTACCTTAAACGGTGTGGAATTTCCAGAGTAGCTCTTTGAAGCCGATGCGTCGCCCTTGGGTAGCTGCTGAAGGATCTGGGAAAAGTTTTCCATCATCATGTTCCTTTGTCACTCGAGGGCTTCTTCGAGCGAGATTTTGATAGGATCTCTTGCCCCCTCATCTTTCTTTTCATCCTCCATGGGAAGCCGTCGGGATTTGCAAGGCTGGTCTTGCAAAGGTTCGACCAATTCAAGCCCTAACTCCTTATATCCCGACCTCGTTGGGGACATACAAAGAAAAACAGAGAAAAAGCAGACTGCTTTGATACCACAGATCTAGATTTAAACAGGAATTCAAAAAACTACAAAGATAACCATAAACACAGAGATGCAGCGGAAATAATACTTCATTTCATTGATGTAAAACACTGAAATATGCTTACAAACATAAATGGAAATAAATCAGCTAGGGTGATGGTAGCTTATCTCTAAGAAGAGATGTGGTGGCTACATGGCTCTGAACTATGTTACAATGAGGCTCGAAGGCTTATTTATTGTTGAGAAACAATGGAAAACCCTAAACATCCAAAAACCTAACCCTAGAAGATGAAACGCCAAACTGTGGGCCCCATTTGGGTAAATTGGTACATCAACCTCCCGAGGTCGTAACTTTGGCATATGATCTTTGTTTGACGCGCACAATATCTCATTAGAAATATCTATTCGAGAACTACAAATTTGGGCATGGACCGATGTTGCTCCCAGTTTTCCAAAAAAACATCTTTTAGGGCCTCAAAATGGCTCCGGAAGTTCAGGGCCCGAAAAACTACTAAAAATAGTAAATTGTGCTACAATTAAGGAAATTGAAAAGCTGAAAGAAACAATGGTGGGAGTCCAAGTGGACTTGGCAGGTGGCCACCAATATCCACCTAGATCAGTCACAATGGGAAGTTTAGCCATTTAGAACCCTCAACGAGCAAAACCCTCACCTTAGTAAACCCTTAACTTGCAGAGCCTCTCCACAAGAAAATTATTTTTCGAATGTTGTGAGCTACTCGATGGAGGAGGTAGGTGGTTACCTCAATTCCTCTAGGCCACGACTCATTTGTTGGATCGGGACCTTGTGCATCAACGGCAGGAGGAACATCTAGCTGTACAAAATGGTTTGAAAGGCATACAACTATTGTAAATGTAGGCATTGGATGACAACAAATCCCTCCTGCTTCCCTTAATAAATTAAATGACATCGGGAAATAAAGCATTGGAAACCTCAAATGAACACTATAATTAATCTTAGCCTTCATATGATTTTAGAGGGTAAGAATTACATAATGTTCTATATCTCCTAAGTGTTGTGATGACTTGCATGTGGTAACTTTTGAGAATTAATTTTTTGTTTTTTTATTATCTCATGTGCCTTGAGTAAGTATATGCTACATATGGTATCAGAGCCCAGGATTACAACACTAAGGCTTCTGGGATATATACAAATATAATATACATATAAAAAAAATAAAAAATAAAAAAAACTAAGTGAAACTGGGTGTGAATGATTGAACACAAGCATAAAGACAAAGAGAGAGAAGAAAGGTAGGGAGTCGCACGAACATAATGCAGAGGGGTTCTAGACAACTGAACTAGTCCAGTGCGACATATGTAGGGGACAATCCTAATATGTGGATACAATAGGGAGAAGAATCTCATCAGGGCAATGTTTCCCTATTCGAAACAGTTCACCAGTTACATGCTGAGATTACTAATCTCAGAATGGATAATGAGAGATTACAACGAGAACAAGAGAGAATTCTAAAAATCCTATCTGATTGAAAAAATTAATGTGGGCCAGACCCCAGTGCTAGTAATAGATAGAAAACCATGATTGGCCATCAAGGGGAAGATAATGTTGAATCAAAATAAATACATGAGGATGATGAAGGATATTCTGATAATGTTTCTGATCAGTGAAAACCATAAAGATAGAAAACTGAATTACAAGGGGAATTTGAAAAGATAAAACGCCCAATTTTTGAAGGTGAAACAAAAGAAGCGGCGGAAGCTTGGTTAATAGATATGAATAAATATTTCTAGATCTATGACTATAACGATAAATTGAAGGCGTGGCTAGTAGTTTATAAACTAAGAAGTTAGGCCACCCTATGCTGGGAACCAATAAAAACTATAAGGAAAATTGATGAGAAGCAGGTCGCATGGAAAGAATTTCAAAAGCATTTTAAAGATAAATACTTGATGGAGTGTTATTATGATGAAAAAGTGAAGGAATTGCATGATTTAAGGTTGGTATCCTTAACTATCAACTAGCCTTCTTGCTTGAATAAAGGAATCACACTCCCGTGCTTCATTGCCTCTCCATTCTCCCTTTCCATTTCGTCAAATGTGGGAGGGGCTGGTTCAGTTTATTCTTCCAATGATCAGGGGACATAGAGCAAGCTCTTGGGGCTATCGATGAATATGTGAAATGATTTACCTCTTTACTATGATATGTAATGTATATGTAGGAAGAAAAAGCCAAGATTCAATGTTTTATTAGTAGTCTACTAATTTCATGAAGGAGAAGATGGAATTTGATTATCCAAAAAAGATGGACGATACTGTGTCAAAATCCCGCATCTATTATCAACAAATGAAACAGAGAAGTGAAGGTTCGAAAGGAGGGGAAGAAATTTGTGCCCAAATAGACAGACAAAAATTGTCGATGGAAGGAATTTACAGCAAAGAACCTTTAGTAAATTTCAAGCAAAGAATCAACCAAAGGTCCCAGCATCTACTGATAGTAGATAGACCAAGGGAGTTAATAAGCCTACTAATGACCAAAAGCAAAAACAACCTTTGTAGTGTTGGGGGTGCGAAGAACCCCATCATTACAAAAATTGTCTACATAGAGCAAGAACGGAGCAACTTTCAAACATGCAAGAAGCCTCCATGGTTGGGGAGGTGGCGAGGAGCATGCCCAAGATTAATGCTGCACTAGAAAACCATCAAGCATAATACCATCCCACCATGATTGAATGTGAAGGTATGATTGATAATCAACCTGCCTCTATTTTTTTTAATCTGGGTGCTATCTTAAGCTATGTTAGTCCTAAGATTGTAGAGGGATGCCAATTGCAAAGAAATTTTTTAAAAAACCTTGGTTAGTTCAATTAGCTACAAGGGTGAAGCGAAGGGTAGCTGCAAAAACATAACATTATCCCTTGGATATTTCGGGACAACATATTTATGTTAATTTAAACATACCCCCATTGGGATCATACGATGTACTAATAGGGATGGATTGGTTGGAAGGACATTGGTCCTTAGTAGATTGTAATGGAAAATCTATTAGTTACATCACTAAATTGGGACAGAGAAGGGAAATTCAAGATATTAATAAAAATATTAAGTTACACCCTATTATTGCTAACCAACTGGGAAAATGCATTAGGAAAAATTTATGTTGTACAGGTAGGATATACAAATTCCAAGAGAAAGATGACTTATCTGGAAGATATTCGTGTCATTCAAGACTTTGTTGATGTGTTTCCTGAATCCATACCATAGTTACCATCCAAGTGGGTTATCGATTTTACAATTGAGTTGGTTCTAGGTGCAAATCTTGTTTCCATAACTCCTTACCGTACGAGTATACCTGAATTAACAGAACTCAAAATGTAGTTGCATGAGATTCTTGATAAAGGATATATTCACCCCAGTGTGTCTCCTTGGGGAGCTCCTGTATTATTCATAAGAAAGAAGGAGGGAAATCTAAGATTATGTATTGATTATCGTCAGTTGAACAAACTGACTATTAAAAATAAATATCCTTTACCTCGAATTGATAATTTATTCAATCAAGCTCAGGGAGAAAGCGTGTTCTCCAAGATTGACTTAAGGTCTAGGCGTCATCAAATAAGGATTAAGGAAGAAGACATTTGTAAAATTTATTTTCGAACTCGTTATGGTCACTATGAGTTTGTAGTGCCACCTTTCGGTCTTACGAATGCCCCTGCGAATTTTATGAGTCTAATGAACGGTATTTTTCAGCCATACTTAGATAAGTTTTTTCTGATTTTCATTAATGACCTATTAATTTACTCTAAGAATCAAGAGGAACACGAAAAACATTTGAGAATTGTATTTCAAACCTTACGGGAAAATCAACTATACGCTAAGTACAACAAGTGCGATTTTTATAAAAGTCAAATACAATATCTCGGTCATGTCATATTAGCAGAAGGTATAGTGGTAGACCCAGAGAAGATTAAGACCATTATGGAGTGGACTACTCCGAAGAATGCCACTGATATTAGGTCCTTCTTAGGCCTAACTGGGTACTATCGTCAGTTCATTGAAGGATTTTCAAAAATTTCTTTCCCCATGACTTCATTACAGAAGAAGGGAAGGATTTTCTGGTGGACAACTGAATGTCAACAAATCTTTGAGCAATTAAAAAACCTACTTACCACTGCACCTATATTGAAGGTGGAGGATCCTGAGTAATCATTTGTTGTATGCACATATGCTAGCAAGGAGGGTGTTGGTGGAGTGTTAATGAAAGATGGAAATGTTATAGCTTATGAATCCTGCAAGTTGAAGGAATATGAGAAACATTAATGTTTTGCTTATGATATTGAATTAATAGTAGTAGTGCATGCACTAAAAATGTGGTGACAGTACTTGTTGGGGAAGAAATTTCTATTGTTAACAGATCATAGTGGTCTTACAAATCTCTTTAACGAGTCCAATTTAAATGCCCATCAAGCCAGGTGGATGACCTTTTTAAGCGAATTTGAATTTCAAATAAGACACCTTAAGGGAAAATAAAATCGGGTTGTTGATGCATTAAGTAGAAAGACGCATTGCATTTATGAAATACATTTAAGACAATTGAAGTCAAATCTCTCTGATATGATTAAAGAAGCATCTCTTAAGGACCCAAAGTATACCTTCCTTTGGAAGAAAGCAATCAATGCTCAGAATAAAAGGGAAAATCTAGATAAATTGTTAACTTTTAGAAATAAGATTTATATTCCTAATCAGAATTCTATTAAACAATTTTTATTTGATGAATTTCACAGGAAACCATATGCTGCCCACCCAGGATACCAGAAACTACTTTCATCTATTAAGAAAGGTTATTTCCAGCCAAGTTTAAGAAAATATGTCACTGAATATTTGGCTAAATGTTTAGAATGTTAGTTGGTGAGGCTGAACACCAACATCCCATTGGACTACTACAACCACTACCTATCCCTGAGTGGAAATGGGAGGTGATTACGGGTTTCCCTTAACTAAAAAGAAACACGACTCAATTATGGTGGTGGTTGATAAGCTAAGTAAAACTACTCATTTTATATCGGTAAAATCCACTTACAAGACTATTGAAATTACAGATATTTTTATGAGAAAGATATTTAGTTTGAACGGAATACGTAAATTGGTAATCTCAGACAGGGATGTAAAATTTACATCCACATTTTGAAAGACCCTTTTCTATGGATTGGGCACACAGATCCAATTCAGTATTGCTTACCATCCTCAGATGGATGGTCAGACTGAACGAGTTAATCAAGTTTTAGAGGATATGTTAAGAAATTTTGTGATGCAGCAATCACATAAGTGGGAAGCTTACCTCCACTTAGTAGAGTTTTCTTATAATAACGAACACCACGATTCATTGGGAATGAGTCCCTTCAAAGTATTGCATGGAAGAAGGTGTAGGGTTCCCATAGATTGGAACAATCCCATCAATAGACTAACATTGGGTCCTGATATGCTAGCCGAGATGGAGCAAACGGTTAAAAAAAAATCCATAACTTAAAAGTCACCCAGGAAAGACATAAAATTTAGGTAGAAAAAAGGAGAACCTATAGATAATTCCAGGTAGGAGATCATGTGTATTTGCAATTCAAGCAAAGGAAAAGTACCTTGCAATGGAGGGGTTGTGCTAAGTTAGCACCCCAGTACTGTGGTCCTTTTCAAATATTGGAATAGATTAGACCTGTACCATATAAGCTCTCTTTACCAAGCCATATCTAGGTTCATAATTCTTTCCATGTCTCCTTGTTAAAAAAATATGTGTACAATACTTAGCATTTAATTAATTGGGAAAATGTGCAGGTAAATCAGTTAATGAAATAATTAGTGTATAATTTTTTTACTATAAATTAAATTTCTAATGATAGTCCGTGATGATGGGCAGGTCAAACTGGAAGGATAATTTCTGGTAGAACCTCTTTGTATTCTGGAACAGAGAGAAACAACCTTGCGGAAACGAGCCATCACCTAGGTTAAAGTGCAGTGGAAGCACTTTTGCCCAGAAAAATCCACTTGGGAAGAAAAGGATTTCATGCGGAAAGTTTATCCTGCACTATTTTTGTAAACCAAAGAGAACACTGGGGATGATGTTCCTCATAAGAGGGGGGAGATGTAACACCCCACGTTATATGAACAATTAAATTATTCTACTTTTTTACTTTTACTTTTACTTTTACTTACTGTTATGATTTTGTCATCATATGTTCGATGAGAACATTAAAGAAATGTGGCTGAGTTGGCCAAAAAATTTTATAAATAATTCATAATAAGAATTAAAGTATTTTAAATAATTGAAAACAATTGTTAAACCTCCTGAGACAGTTAAGCTGGTTACTCACCTGTTTCCTCAAAAGGAGAATTCGAGGAAGGCCTAGGGGGATGGAGAATTGAAGAGAGGAAAGGAATAGATTGGTCAAAAGGTAGAGTGCTGCCATTAGAAAGTCCTTGAGCTAGGTGAGATAAACCAGTGGGAGATATGGAGAGAATTTATGAGGGTATGTGACTCGATTCTAAACAATCAGACATGATGCTTCAAGATACCTAGATTAAAGACAAACCTTATAAATACTATCTGGAGTAGGAAGAGCTTGGGGGAGAGTATGGACGTCATTGCTAGACTTGAGGCTAGGTGGAGAGATATTCCAAAAATTCTGAGGTTGTTCAAACAATTTACTTAATTCCATTACACAGTTCCATGGTTAAAGAATTGTTGAGTTATTATTATGTATTATCTGAAAGAAAATTTGTATATGATAAAATAATTTAGGTTATGAAGTGATGAAGTTCCATTTTGTAGGTATATAGAAAGTTTTAAAAGGGGGTGGCACATTGTATAATATGCATATTCATAGTTTATTGTTGTAGGGCTTATGAACTAATGTAAAGAATAATAAAACTTTGCATTATCAACCATACAAACATTTCAGAAAAAGAAAAATAGTAAACATCGAGGTTGTAGGATGACTACAAAATGTATCAGTTGCATGGCACTCTGTTATAGGTCTATTTGGTTACATCAGTCCCGACATTTAGATCAGTAAAATTAGGGCTCATCAAACCTTAATTCAGTTGTTACATGCCCTAGACAAGTCAACTCATTGAATGCTTCCTTCTATGAAAGTTTCCTGGCCTGAAGCCTTTGTGAAATGCCTCCTTGGGACACCAGCGCAACCCAAGCCTTGAGACACTGCGCTTCAGAGCAAGCAAGCCCACTGTGGCCTACACTGTAGTGCACTTCGGCCCTCTTTAACCTACGTTGGGCGAGGTTGAGCGAAATTTTCATAGGGTTCTTGGAATATTCCTTGATTCTAGATGATTCTAGAAGGATCACATCTCTTATCTCCTCATATGAGCTCGAAATTGGATAGGCTAAGGATCCATTAACCTCCTATCCTCTCATCCCTTGCTCCATGGAAATTGACTCCAAGTTTGGAAGGCCATTCAATACCCTCATTTATGACAAAACCACCTCCATTTCCTATAAATTTAGCACTCATCATAGTGATCAGGGGGCTAGAATCTGAAATTTGTAAGGAAACTCTGTTGGTTTTAGAATTGAGTTTATGTTGAGCATGTTATGCTACTGGAGTTGTGTGCTTTTGATGTGGCGAGCGTTGCACTGAAGCCGGAGGAGTGGCACAAGATCGAACTATATTGGGTGATACTCTTCCTTCTACATTAATAAAGAGCTTATTCCTTTTCTCATATGATTGTTCATATATGTGATGATTATGTGTTTCAATGTCTTTGATTCCATTGTTGTATAGTAGATAGATTATGTATGCTTTGATCATTTCTTGTTTCTGTTTCTCTTGATACAGGTAACTTCTAAGTGGATTTAGTTCAAGTGGAAGCGACATGAGCGATTCCAAAGAGATTAAGGAAGTGAAGGACTACAAGTAAGTTCCTCCATCTCATCTATCTTCTATAAGAAAAGGTTAAACTACTTGCTTTATGTTGTTTTAGGTGTAGTCACCCACCTAGGGAAAATGTGTTTATCCATAGATGTGAATTCCATATAACAAATTAGTGACCATACTGGGGAACAACTGTCATTCTCAGTGGCATAGCATCATCATATTACACCCTAGTAGACTTTGGTTGACTTTATTGATCTTATTTTAGTTTTTTGAAATGTTTTTAGTCAAAAATTATTCTTGAATGTCTCTTGATTTGACTCTCTGGCACCAATGCAGTGTTGGTCTTGACACAGTGCACTACAGAGTAGCCCCTGACTTAGAGACAGTGCATTGCAGCGCACTGTCTCCCACTCTGGCCTGCGTTGACTCCTTTTAGACTAAAAAACCCACCTTTGGCTTGATTGTTCCAAAGTTGCTTCTCTTGTTGTTTGCTCAAAGATCAATGATTCTTGTGGTTCTGAAATCAAGTTGTATTTATCCTCCTAGCGCTGCTTTGGCCTTGATTTTTTCGCATTTCTTATATTATTTCTTTATCATTATCAATTCATTGTCAAAGTTAGCTTATAGTTGATTAATATTTTCTGAAAAGGAAGTGTCGTAAAGTCTTCATTTCTTTCAAAAAGGAACTGTCGTAAAGGCTCCGTTTCTTGCTAAAAGATTGATTGATTGTTTGTGCATTTAGTTTCCTTTTGTTCATCTAAACATTAAGGGAATTGAAAATAAAAACATGCATCGTGCATTGAAAATTTTTTGTGTGCTTGTAGGAATAGTTTAGGTAAATTGCATTAGATGTGCTCTATGCTCTTTGATTAAAAGTATTTGCTCTATCCCTATTAGCTAAGGTTTTCATTCTTCAAATTGAATGAAAATAATGTTTATCATATTAGTTGCATTCTAGGAATCTCAAAAAACATCACGTGGTGAACTTGAAAGACAAATTCTTAAGCAAGATCAACTTAAAATTAATCTCAATTAACCTAATGGAGCATTGTCACCTAACTCATAACATTTAGAGGTTCTAGGCTAGAGACGTGTTTCAGCGTCGTAAAACATAGTAGTTGCCGCTAACTTGTCTGCAATACATTCTGAGTGTGATACCTCATTCCACATACGTGATTATATCATAGCTCATCCATGTACCTTCAGGTATATAGGGTGGTGTTAGAGTACGTAAAGTATAAAGAAATGCTCTTGCTATGCGGTTTTGCATTAGACGGTGTTAACACGGATTGGGCCTCCATGCACTTTCAGGTATGTATGGGAGTACTACATTAGGTTTCTATCCATCCTTAGGTAACCGAGTCGGCCGCCTTGTATACTTTGATACACAGAACACAACATTCGGGGAGATTGTCTACCCATACTTCTCAGTTTGCTGGGAGGTATTCTGCAGTTCACAATTGCGTGGTAATCCTTTTGCCTAGCTTACCCCTTTTTGTTTATTTCTTTTTTGTAATAAAATCAATCAACAATCATGGAGGAACATCAACCCTTACCCCGTCATTCATGGAGGACAACGAGTAAACCACCTTTACCACCTAAAGCTACACCTAGTCGGTTAAATCGATCTCATTTAATTGAGTCCAGTGCATCACAAAATTCTAGCTCTTCATCTGATTTACCAGAGTCACCTATACCGGCACGTATTGCGACCCCAATTACAACTACTGTTACTGGTATATCTTCTACTGAAGTGGAAATTTTGCAATTACCTGAGAAAACTAAGAGTGAAACTAGTGAAACGGTACCCGAAGTTGTACAACAAGTTGATCCTCAACCCAAAGTTGTTCAACAAGAAATTACTTCTAAACCTAAATCTGTTCAACTGGAAGTTAATCCTGAACCTATCACAGTTCAACCAAAAGTTACTTCTGAACTAGAAGTTGTTCAAGAAAGTCACCCTGAACCTGTTGTTCTTTTACCGAAACACTTGGATTTTGAAGTTTCACAATCAAAAGTTGTTACCGTACCGAAAGATGATTGACCAGTTAATCCTCAGACATCAGTAACTACTGAAACTTCCTTTTTACCGCAAAGCCAAAAAACATAAATATATTACGGACCTGACGGTGAAATCCTTCCACCTGGTTTAATTGCTATTGATGAGGAGTCTGAAGAAGACACTACACCCAGTACTCCAATTCAATTTGGACCTGGACTTTATCTTTATCCTTATACTCATTAGTTTACTACTCCTTTTGATCCTACTTCTTTTCAAACACCCATTGATTCTTTAGGACATTTATTGGGTCATTTAACTATGTTTGAACTAACAACATCCCAGATTGTATCATTTGATGCAACTGCGGAAGAATCTGCTATCGTTACTTCTTCGATGTTTACTACAACTCCTAAGTCACATATTTATGGTTTTTCGTCTGTCCCACTAGGTTACCAATCATTATCTGGAACCCACTCAGGTGTTGGTTCTAGTCCATGGTCTTCACCCATGTCCTCTACTGGAATTTTACCTGGTTCTTCACTTATGGGTACTGAACAGTTTGATCCATCACAACAATATCAAGTTGGTCCATCTGGTTACTGTCCAATGTATCCACTTTACACTAGATTGCCTCGATATGGAGAACAATATGCCAAATCTCCTTATCCTCCATTTATTGGGGGGCCATCATATGGCAATATCCTGTCGAATTTAGGTAAGACTAGAATGATTTTTTGTTAATGGAAGCCAACAATTCCAGTTCAAACAAGGCTTGTGTATCCATCACAACCAATGCAACCTATTTCATCTGTACATATTACACCTATTTTTACGACTTTACCATAGTCACAAGCTCAATAAATTAAATCTCAACCTTTGCAAGTTGGTCCTTAAACGTCTTACCCTCAAGTTTCAGGTCTGCAGGCTTAGACTTCTCAGGCTGTTTTACAAGAACCGTTTGTGTCTAGAATCCAACAACTTTAGGTTGGTGTACCTTTAACTTGAATGACTCAACCTTATACTAGTCTAGTTTATTCACAACCTATTAAAACTTACATTGGTGGGAAACAACAGCTATATCAACCACAATTGCTTCAACAGCCTTGGCAGCCCCAATATCAACAACAACAACTCCAGAGGTACCAACCTCATCCTGGACTTGGTCAACAAGCCTATTCTGGGTTTGGTCAACAACAATCTTACCCAGGTCCTGGTCAACAAGCCTATGCTAGGTTTGGACAACATCAAATGTATCCTGGTGCCCAACAACCACCTTATATCGGATTTGCTCAATAAACTTACCCCTATCAAGGTTACCAGCAGTAGATTCCCTATGCTCGTATGCAAATGCCTATTGCTCAGGAAATTCCATCTTACTGTGGTTACGCTCAACCTGACTTAAATCGACAGTTTCCTTTTGTTGCAACACTTGAATTACCGGATTTAAACTGGCTCACCAATGATCCAATTCTTTATGCACCTTGGTGGCTAGTGATTCCACACAAGTTACCTTCTGACATTCCAATATTCAATGGAAACCTTGTAGAAGACTGGTCCAATCATGTTATGGCTTTTCATTTATGGTGTTCATCAAACTGCCTGAATGATGATTCAATTAGACTTCGTCTTTTCCAACGAATGCTTACTGGTCTAGTTGCAAAGTGGTACATTGAGTTAGCACGGGCTTCTTTTGAAAAATTTACATCTTTGGCCACCACATTTTTAACCCACTTCCAGTTACCGATCAAATATGGAATTTGAATGGAACTACTGACCAACTTTAAATAGACCACTGCTACTCACATATTTGATCACATTCATGAATGGCGTTGTTGTCATCAAATGGTCAAAACTTTTGTTCCTGATCAGCTTTTAGCTGAGTGGTTTATAAAATCCTTGTTGCCATCTATCACCGAGGATGTGGCGAAAGGTGGAGTTGTTACTAAAGAGAAAGTAATTTCTCATGCCCAATATTTAGACTTGATTTATACACAGTATGGCATGCTCTATGACAAGATCCCAAATGCACGCAGACCAGCTTTTACTTTTCCTCCACCACCATTGATTAAGGAATCTCACGCCGGTGACAGTGTGATTGGTTCTTCAAGCACACAAACAACAGGTAGACCATATGGTCAAACACTTGCCATTTCGAATCAAACTTCAAATGCATCTGATAACACTCTTGCTTCCGAAATTAATGTTGTGTCATCTGACAAAGGCAAGAATAAAAAGCAACTAGGAGGCAAGAAGAAGGGGAAAAACAAGAAGAAACAAAATAATCGCCCTCAAGAGAAATCATCTTATTCCTCTTCTCCGGCTAGGAAACCTCGTTACCCATGTTTAATTTGTAACGATGAGAATTTTACATGAGATTGTCCTCACCGCTCTGAAGTCTCAAAGCTTCTTAAGGCTTCTAGTACATCCGCAGTGTTGACTGATCCTTTTCCAAACCCAGAGACACATATGGTTGCCACATATCACGCTTCCACTTCAAAAGTGCTTATTTTATCCACCTCTAAGCCTAAAATTGATGTTTTGGTGTCTACACGAAGTAAATATTATGGTAATCCATCATCATCATTGAATAAATAGGCTTCAGATCAATCATTGCCTTCGACTTCGACTTCATCTGATCCTGTTCCACCATCCATTGCACCAGAGTTAACAATAAAAGCGCCTAAGGGAGTTGTACATAAATCAACATTTAACCCTCGAGCTCGAGCAGCGAAAAACTATAACATAGTAGAAGATCTGGCTTAGTCACCTTTTTGATGCTTGAGTTGCTTCAAAATTGTCCCTCCCAAAAGTATGCTTTGTTGTCAGCAATTGGTGGAATCGATCCAAAGGATTCCAAACTTGTGGTTTTTAACCATGCTAGATATACGCCACAATTACTATCTCAATTAGCTTTCCTGATCCAAGTAAATGATTTGAATAAACTTGTTCACTGAACCATTGTTCACAAGGGTGCTTCTACTTACATCATGTCAATGAGTTGCTGGAAAACACTTGGCTCCCCGCCTTTGTCACGGTCACCTACAACTTTAAATGCTTTTGACGGTCACACTTATACGCCTTGTGGAATTTTAAGTAACCTATAAATTGAACTAGGGGGAAAAACTGTAACTGTTGAAGTTGAGGTCATTGACAGACGCCTTGACTACAACATTTTCTAGGAAGTCCTTGGGTTTATGCTATGGCTACTTGTTAATTTTGGTATGTTCTATTCTAGAGCAATTTATTTCAATTTATTTTCCACATTAGCAATCACATCAACATAAATTAAAATACAGATAGAACATAAATATAAATCGCAGAAGACAAGCCAAGACAAGAGGACACAAGATGTGGCGCTAGCTAGGGACAAACCCCACAATGTGGGGAAACCCTTGATAAATTCTTCTTTTATGCTTCAAATTTCAGCAGAGAAAGTGAGAGAGATAGTACATTTACAATAGAAGTCAATCACTTTGACTTTTGATATCGTCATGAGATCAGTTGAAGACATATTGCTTCAACTAATTCTCTAAGGTGAATCGTTCACCTATCATAGTGTTGTATCTCGTCTATTTGTTGCACATTACCAAGTGACACCTTGTTTTACTATCACATGCATTGAACCTTGATGACTAAGTTTCTCTCATCTTCATATTGCTCATCATGTTGCATCTTCCATGGTCTTATTCAACATTAAGTTGCCCATGCTTATGTTCTCATTCATCATTATGTTGCCCATGCTCATATCATCATGCATCATTATGTTGCCCATGCTCATATCATCATGCTGCTTATTATGATGCCCATGATCTCATACATCATGCTTCCTTCCTTTGGAGACAGATGCTCGGGCTGTTTCGGCAGTTCCCAGTAGTTCCGGCTTTTCCGGCAGTTTCGGCTTTTTTTGGATTGCAGATTACTGTGGTGTGATTTCTGAATGGAGTTCGGATTTTCCACAGTGTTCATGTTTTGCTGTCGACGTTTCGAGTCTGCAACTAGACTCATCATCAGGACAAATTGTGCGTGGAGAAAAGAAGTAAATTGTTAGGTATAAATAAGAAAAAGGCAGGAAATGAAGACCAATGGCCGACTCTATGTTTGCTTGTTAATAATTAATTATTTATTATTGTCATTTAAATTTTTGTTTTATGATTTGTTTGGTTATTAATAATTAATTATTTATTATTGTCATATAAGATTTTTGTTTATGACCTAATCACTAAATAGTCATTTATAATTTTTGTATTAATATTGGTATTTAATTGTTTTGTTTTATCATTATGAATTCATTATTAAATTATTGCTTATTCGTTGATGTTTATGTATAGCACTTATTAATTATTTGCTTATGTTTATTAATTATTGTTTATGCTTATTTATTGTTATTAAATTAATTCTTATTAATTATTATTTTATGTTAGTACTTGATATTTATGTTATTGTTCACAATTGTTTTAAAGGAAACATATTTGCTTTATTTATTATGTCTTCTTAGAACTTAAAATTTTAATTGTTATTAATGCCTATTAGTTGATTCTAGTTTATTAATGTTAGAATTATTTATATTCCTATTAAAAGTTAATTAATTGTTTTATATGTTTATTTAATAATAATTCTTTAATATTTTTAGCTTTTATTTATTTATCTATCAGCTCTAATACCTACGAAGGTTGATATTCTAGGGAAACCTATATATTTAAAAGATAGAGGCTTATTTTTAATGCTCCTTAAGTTATCTACTAGGATATTTATTAGAGTTTATTATATATACTTAATTTAATTTTATCTATTTGTAATTGATATTTATTTTTTATAGGATGATTGTGTTCTCCCCTTTATTTAATATTCATAAAATTATTAATTGCTTTAATATTATTTATATATAGTTTATCATTATGGAAGGTTATTATCCTTTTTATTTCAATCTTTTTAGATGATTAATCTTATTATTTATATTATAGAAATTAATAGGATTCTTTTTATCCTAGAAATTCTTTCCAGCCTAGGTCTCTAAAGGGCAGCAAGCTTAATGTTAGTCTAGGAGGCAGGACAGGAATTTTCAACATTGCTATTAAGGTTAATTTCGGGGGGGAGCGAGCAAGGGGTTCCAATTTCTGCTAATTTCCATACCATCATCCCTATTAAGGTTTTTAGGATGTTTAATGATTTCAATAGCTTCTCTAACCTTACGCTTGAATTGGTTTTCTACCTTGGCAATGACTTTGGTGTCTTCTAAGCAAATATGATGTTTAGTTTTACCTACATGCTCAGCTAGGGCTGAGGATTTGGTTCTTTCGTGACGGATGTCAGCACTATGCTCTTTGAGTCTAATCCTGACGGATCTACCAGTTTCCCCGATGTATTGATCTCCACAAGAATACTTGATGAGATAAACTCCTTTTTGTTGAAGATGCTCTTGGGTATCCTTAACAGA